>CM059443.1:60559558-60779558 GCA_030390025.1 Squalus acanthias | reverse complement strand
TAAGTGCCTTGGTGTAGAATAAAAGATATAGGGGTAGAAATTAGGTCGCGCCCCATTTGGGGCGCAAATATCGTCTGGACGCAAATATTAGCGCCTGGCGCTAATTATCGGCACTGACTGGAAACTTCACTTTTACCGCCCCGGGAGGTGAGTGGAGCGCTAAAGCAGGCGCTGCACACCTGTCTTAAGGCGCAAAGGCCGAGGAGTGAGGCGCTAACTCAGAGCGCTGGCGAAGCTCATGTAATGTCAGTCAGCAATGGAACACACACACAATGGTACGGGCCAGTTCTTAAAGGGGATGGTTAATCTTGCTTTCCATCCACATCCTGTTCATTGCAGCCTTGAATCTCGGCCTGGAGAGACTTGCACATCAAATGTGCTGGAAAGAACAATGGAGAGTACCAGGCAAAGAGCTCAGAGTGCAGCTCCCACAGTCTCTGCTAAATCGATACAAGGAATGGCAAATCAAAATGAACCTGCAAAGTGCTGCTCAGTACCCAAAACTCCTTCACACAACGTTGAATCTCTCCAGAAGTCTCTCCCTCTCTCTCTCAGAATGCGTAGTTCAAAAATGCCACCAACAATAAAAGACAGGAAGAGGCCCCATTTAAATAGCGCCCCCCCAGCCCCACAGCGATTGATAGCGTTCCAGTCTTCTGGTCGTTGGATGCGCCAGGCGGTAAGGCAGGGGGCGCCACTCAATTTCCGCTCCGGGGCGCCACAAGGGCGTTGCACCATGGAATGACGTCACAATCTGCGCGCGCAGGTGGTCGCAGCGGTAAGTTTTAGCGCCGCCGCACAATGTCAAGTTAAGTTCCCGAGCGGCGCAAACATCGCTGCGCCCGGGCGTTAGCGGCTTTGCGCCCCATTAGCGCCCTCTTAAGGCGCTAACGGGAGGCGCAACCAACTGAATTTTTACCCCATAAGTGTTCCAAATTTTAAAACGAATTAATTAATTGAGATGGGAGACCAGGCAATGTGTTGTTGTTGCATGTGGGAGCTGGTGGACACCATTGAGGTCCAGGGCGACCACATCTGCAGCAAATGTTGGCTGCTCGAGGAACTTCGGCTCAGAGTTGATGAGCTGGAGTCCGAGCTTCAGACACTGCGACACATTAGGGAGGGGGAGCGTTACCTGGACACTATGTTCTAGGAGGCAGTCACACCCACTAGAATAATTAGTTCCAATTTGGCCCATGGTCAGGGACAGGAGGGTGTGACTACAAACGAGGCAGGTATTGGGATCCAGGAGGTAGTGGTGGAGGAGCCTCAGCCCTTGGCCTTGTCCAACAGGTACGAGATTCTTGCTCCCTGTGTGGACGAGACCAGGGACTGCAGGGAGGATGAGCAAACTGACCACAGCACCGTGGTACAGGGAGCCATTCAAGTGGGGGGAGCAAAAAGAAATATTGTAGTGATTAGGGACAGTATAGTGAGGGGGATAGATACTGTTCTCTGCAGCCGAGAGCGTGAGTCCTGAAGGCTGTGTTGCCTACCCGATGCCAGGGTTAAGGACATCTCCTCTGGGCTGGAGAGAAACTTGGAGTGGGAGGGGGAAGATCCAGTTGTCATGGTCCACGTAGGTACCAATGGCATAGGTAGGACAAAGAAAGAGGTTCTGCTGAGAGAGTATGAGCAGCTAGGGGCTAAATTAAAAAGCAGAACCACAAAGGTAATAATCTCTGGATTACTACCTGAGCCACGAGCGAATTTGCATAGGGTAAATAAGATCAGAGAAATGAACGGGTGGCTCAAAGACTGGTGTGGGAGAAATGGGTTTCGATTTGTGGGGCACTGGCACCAGTACTGGGATAAGAGGGAGCTGTTCCGTTTGGATGGGCTTCACTTGAACCATGCTGGGGCTAGAGTCCTGGCAAATCGAATAACTAGGGCTGTAGAGAGGGCTTTAAACTAAATAGTGGGGGGGAAGATCCAGGTGAGCGGGAAAATAAAAAATCAATGAGAAATGAGAAAGCAATAGAGTTGACGGCACAAATAGATACAAATGGGTATGATCTGATCGCCATTACAGAGACGTGGTTGCAAGGCGATCAGGGCTGGGAACTGAATATTCCAGGGTATATGATAATTTGGAAGGATAGAAAGAAAGGAAAGGGAGGTGGAGTGACTTTGTTGGTAAAAGATGGGATCAGTGCAGTGGTGAGAAGTGATATTGGCTCAGAAGATCAAGATGTAGAATCGGTTTGAGTGGAGATAAAAAATAATAAGGGGAAAAAGTCTCTGGTGGGCGTAGTCTACAGGCCCCCGAACAGTAGCAATGCTGTTGGACAGAGTATAAATCAACAAATAATGGAGGCCTGTAAAAAAGGTACGGTAATAATCATGGGTGATTTTAATCTCCATATTGTTTTGACAAATCAAATTGGCCATGGTAGCCTGGAGGAGGAGTTCATAGAGTGCATCTGGGATGTTTTCCTAGAACAGTATGTAATGGAACCAACCAGGGAGCAGGCTATCTTGGATCTGGTACTATGGAATGAGACAGAATTGATAAATGATCTCATAGTAAAGGATCCTCTAGGAAAGAGTGATTATAGCATGGTTGAATTTCAAATTCAGTTAGAGGGTGAGAAAGTTGTATCTCAAACCAATGTCCTGATCTTAAACAAAGGCAATTTATAATGGCATGAGGGCAGAACTGGCTAAAGTGGACTGGAAAAACAAATTAAAGGATAAGAAAGTTGAAATGCAGTGGCGGACATTTAAGGAGATATTTCATAACTCTCAACAAAAATATATTCCAGTGAGAAAGAAATATTTTAAGAGAAGGGAGCACTATCCGTGGCTAACTAAGGAAGTAAAGGATGGTATCAAATTGAAAACGAAGGCATACAATGTTGCCAAGATTGGTGGGAGACTAGAGGATTGGGACATTTTTAAAAACCAGCAAAGGATGACTAAAAAAATAATAAAGAGAGAGAAGATGAATTATGAGAGTAAACTGGCAAGAAACATTAAAACAGATAGTAAGAGCTTCTACAGGTATATAAAAAGGAAGAGGGTAGCTAACGTTGGTCCCTTAGAGGATGAGACTGGGGAATTAATAATGGGGAACGGGGAAATGGCAGAGACTCTGAACAAATATTTTGTATCTGTCTTCACTGTAGAAGACCCTAACAACATCCCAATAACGGATAATCAAGGGACCACAGGGAGGGGGGAACTAAAGACAATCACTATCACTAGGGAAATAGTACTTGGTAAAATAATGGGACTAAAAGACGACAAGTCCCCTGGACCAGATGGCCTGCATCCCAGGGTCTTAAAAGAAGTGGCTGCAGAGATAGTGGATGCATTGGTTGCAATATACCAAAATTCCCTGGCGAGGTCCCAGCGGATTGGAAAACCGCTAATGTAACACCCCTATTTAAGAAAGGAGGGAGACAGAAAGCAGGAAACTATAGACCAGTTAGCCTAACATCTGTCGTTGGGAAAATGCTGGAGTCCTTCATTAAGGAAGCAGTAGCAGGGCATTTAGAAAAACATACTGCAGTCAAACAGAGTCAGCATGGTTTTAGGAAAGGGAAATCATGTTTAACAAATTTGTTGGAGTTCTTTGAGGATGTAACAAGCAGGGTGGATAAGGGTGAGCCAGTGGATGTGGTGTATTTGGATTTCCAGAAGGCATTCGATAAGGTGCCACATAAAAGGTTACTGCATAAGATAAGAGCTCACGGAGTTGGGGGTAATATATTAGCATGGATAGAGAATTGGCTAACTAACAGAAAGCAGAGAGTCGGGATAAATGGGTCATTTTCTGGTTGGCAAATGGTAACGAGTTGGGTGCCACAAGGATCGGTGCTGGGGCCCCAACTATTTACAATCTACATTAATGACTTGGATGAAGGGATCGAGTGTAATGTAGCCAAGTTTGCGGATGATACAAAGATGGGTGGGAAAGCAAGTTGTGCAGAGGACACAAAGAATCTGCAAAGGGATATAGACAGGCTAAGTGAGTGGGCAAACATTTGGCAGATGGAGTATAATGTGGGAAAGTGCGAGGTTATCCACTTTGGCAGGAAAAATAAAAAAGCAAACAATTATTTAAATGGAGAGAGATTACAAAATGCTACACTTCAGAGGGACCTGGGGGTCCTTGTGCATGAAACACAAAAAGTTAGCATGCAGGTACAGCAAGTAATCAAAAAGGCAAATGGAATGTTGGCCTTTATCGCAAGGGGGTTGGAGTATAAAAGCAGGGAAGTCCTGCTACAACTGTACAAGGTATTGGTGAGACCACACCTTGAGTACTGCGTACAGTTTTGGTCTCCTTATTTAAGGAAGGATATACTTGCATTGGAGGCAGTTCAGAGACGATTCACTAGGTTAATTCCAGAGATGAGGGGTTTGACTTATGAGGAAAGGTTGAGCAGGCTGGGCCTATACTCATTGGAATTTAGAAGAATGAGAGGTGATCTTATCAAAACATATAAGATACTGAGGGGGCTCGACAGGGTAGATGCAGAGAGGATGTTTCCCCTCATGGGGAAATCTAGAACTCGGGGGCACAGTCTCAGAATAAAGGGTCGCCCTTTTAGAACTGAGATGAGGAGGAACTTCTTCTCTCAGAGGGTCGTAAATCTGTGGAATTCTCTGCACAAAGAGAGCCGTGGAGGCTGGGTCATTAAATACATTTACGGTGGAGATAGACAAATTTTTGCAAGATAAGGGAGTGAAGGGTTATGGGGAGCGGGCAGGGAACTGGCTTTGAGCCCAAGATCAGCCATGATCTCATTGAATGGCGGAGCAGGCTCGAGGGGCCAAGTGGCCTATTCCTGCTCCTATTTCTAATGTTCTTATGATGTCCAGACGATTTTAATAAATGAAGCTCTCAAAGTGAGAGCCACTTGACACCTCGGGGACATACCTCTTGCTGTGAATCTAAGGGGGTCAGGTTTAAACATGTCCTCACAGTGAATGTTCAGAAAGAGTCTTCTCACACATGCCTCAGACTTCACCTCATACTCCATTTTCTGAGGTGAAAGATAACAGGGTCTCCATTGGTTAGATTCATGGACTTTGTTTAATTCCAATATTTAATAGCCCTCTTATGCGTGCAGCAGTAAGTCAGCAGTTAAGAGCTGCATTGATTAAGTCTTCCATCATCAGTGGCCGTGCCTTCAGCCACCTGGGCCCTAAGCTTTGGAATTCCCTCCCTAAACGTCTCCACCTCTCTCTCCTCCTTTAAGACGCTCCTTAAAACCTACCTCTTTGACCAAGCTTTTGGTCATCCGCCCTAATATCTCTCTGTGTGGCTTGGTGTCAAACCTTGTCTGAGACCCGCTCCTGTGAAAGCGCCGTGGGACATTTTTGCTACGTTAAAGGCGCTATATAAACGCAAGTTGTTGTTGTTGCCTGCTTCCAGGCCTCTGCTGTTGATGCTCTCAAACCTACCTCTACGAAGCAATGCACAAGAACAGCCGCAGACAACATGCCTTCCAAATCTCCTCCTGCCCTTGTTTGTGGGTGGGTTGAAAAGATTACCCATCTTCTGCTTGTGTCCTCCCATCCTTATTGGCACTGCCCAAGGCCAAGAGTTCGACTGGCTAGGAGTCACAGGTTCAGGCTGGCATTCCACTGCTGTATAGCAATGGGTCTCACACTTTTCCGTGTAGGGATCCCTCTCCAACTCTCATGGAACGCCCCCGCCTCCACCCATCTTAACTTCCCAAAGGCAGTACTGGGCCAGAAATTCGGGTGGGAGGCTTCCCGCGGGTGCAAGCCCCCGACCTGCACTTACCTAGCACGCCTGCCGTTGTGCTGTGGGCCCCGAGTGGGATTCCGATCCTGGGCCTCCTCCAGCTGCCGGCGCGCAGTGCTTGCGTATCCCAGGGGCGCAGTTAGTTCGAAGCGTCCCCTGGGATCACGTGGGCCATGGAGAGCCAATCGGAGCAGGGAATCTCCAGTCATAGATTTGACAGGAAGACCTGACAAATCTATGAATAGAGATCGGCCCCAAAACCACACTAAAACTTCAAATAAATTTTAAAAAAAATCACATTTTTAAAATAAATATAAATTACATAAATTAACTATTTTAAACAAAAATTTAAATTTTTGAAAAAATTAATTACAGTTTTTAACGGGGCTAAAAATAAACTTACCTTTCTTTAAAGTATTTAAAAAAGATAAACCTGTGGAAAAATGTTTAAATTTCACTTAATTCACCACTTATCTTGTTAAAAGCAGGCCTTGCGCCTGCTTTTTCCCCGCGCAGCTGCTGGGGACTTACCCTCACGGAGAAATCTGAAAAAAAAGTGGAAGTTCGATGCGCGCGCGCTGCCTCTCCGGCGCACGCGTTTGACCTCCGAACCCCCTTCCTTCAAGGGAACAGAAGTTCCGGTTTCCAGCGCATGCACAGTGCATGCGAGAAACCGGCACTTTCGTTGGGTCTTCGGGTGAGTACACAACGCGTACTCACCCGTGGAGACCCGAATTTCTGGCCCACTGTCAACTGCCCAAAACAGACAGTGCAGTCATTGCAAATGAAGATTTTTATTGGTACTTCTGTTCGTCAAATAATACAGAAAAATTCGGTAACAGACAGAAATTCGATGAACTTGAGGACCACTGAGATCTCTCCGTTGCCCCCTAGTACTGAGGGAGTGCTGCACTGTCGGAGATGCCGTCTTTTGAGACGTTAAACCGAGGCCCCGTCTGCCCTCTCAGCTGGATGTTAAAGAGCCTACGGCTCTATTGGAAGAAGAGCAGGGGAGTTATCCCCAGTGTCCTGGCAAATACTTATCTCTCAATCAACATAACAAAAACAGGTTATCTCGTCATTATCACATTGCTGTTTGTGGGAGCTTGCTGTGCAAATTGTCTTCCGCATTTTCTACATTACAACAGCGACTACACTTCAAAAGTACGCCATTGGCTGTAAAGCGCTTTGGGACATCCTGAGGTCATGAAAGGTGCTATATAAATGCAAGTCTTTCTTTTTGTTTTTCGTCAATGCACCGCTCAGCCAGAAACCTGTACACAAAATTCCTCTTTTAAAGGAAAATGGGACCTTGCTTTTTTTCCCTCCCTAATTCATGAAAAATCTTTCATATAAATGATGTATTTCAAAGCCATACATTCTCTTGATTTTGCTTATCTGTTGGTTTGTTACGGAGGAAAACAGGAATTTTCCCCATTATCAGTTAAAGCAGAAATGTCACGCCTTTCAACTAAAATCTATACAAGATTGTCCGTTGAGCTACCAGACTTGGCTCGATCACTGCTGAGAGCGGCCAGCTTTGACTCATGTCTTCCAACTCTTGTTTGATCTGACTAAAATCTATTCAAGGGCTTTGAAGTTCATTCCGCAGAAAAGACACGGAGCCTGTTAATCCCTTCAGTCGCATCTAACTGAAAAATCCACCCTACGCGCTGGACCAGAAATAAAGATTACAGGCTGTTGCGTCAGAATAATGTATTGACTTTATTAAATTGATCATCGGATAATCCACGTAAGATCTTCCAATAAGGATCACTCTGCAACCAGAAGGAGGGGGAATTCCACCTCCAAAATTCCCATCAGAAAGGATAACACCACACCACAACAGGTCTATCTGCCTTGCCTCCCTCTCCTCCTACTCTAGAGAAGCTGTGCTCCAGTGTTGGAATATAATGCCCATCACAGGAGACTTTGAACAGTCAGTGATGTAAACGCATTGAACTGTTTACCATTCTGGATTTCCTTTCATTTTGATTCATATATTTTTCTTCTTTCTATTTTTTTAATTCATTCCGGCCCTGACAAGGTCAGCATTTATTGTCCATCCCTAATCGCCCTTGAGAAGGTGGTGGTGAGCCGCCTTCTTCAACCGCTGCAGTCCGTGTGGTGAAGGTGCTCCCACAGTGCTGTTAGGGAGGGAGTTCCAGGATTTTGACCCAGCGACGATGAAGGATCGGCCGATATATTTCCAAGTCAGGATGGTGTGTGACTTGGAGGGGAACTTGGAGGTGGTGGTGTTCCCATGCGCCTGCTGCCCTTGTCCTTCTAGGTGGTAGAGGTCGCAGGTTTGGGAGGTGCTGCCGAAGAAGCCTTGGCGAGTTGCTGCAGTACATCTTGTAGACGGTACACACTGCAGCCACGGTGCGCCGGTGGTGGAGGGAGTGAATGTTTAAGGTGGTGGATGGGGTGCCAATCAAGTGGCTGCTTTGTCCTGGATGGTGTCGAGCTGCTTAAGTGTTGTTGGAGCTGCACTCATCCAGGCAAGTGGAGAGTATTCCATCACACTCCTTACTTGTGCCTTGTAGATGGTGGACAGACTTTGGGGAGTCAGGAGGTGAGACACTCGCCGCAAAATACCCAGCCTCGACCTGCTCTTGTTGCCACAGTATTTATGTGGCTGGTCCAGTTCAGTTTCTAGTCAACGGTGACCCCCAGGATATTGATGGTGGGGGAGTCGGCGATGGTAATGCCGTTGAATGTCAGGGGGCGGTGGTTAGACTCTCGCTTGTTGGAGATAGTCATTGCCTGGCATTTTACAGTGATGATATCAGAACTGAGAGGTTATAACTATCAGGAAAGATTGAACAGGTTGGGACTCTTTTCTCTAGAGAAGAGAAGGCAGAGGGGTGACCTGATAGAGATCTTTAAAATTATGAAGGGCTTTGATAGTTTAGACGTAGAGAAGTTGTTTCCACTTGTGGGAGTCCAAAACTAGGGGCCATAAATATACAATAGTCACTAATAAATCTAATAAGGAGTTCAGGAGGAACTTCTTTACCCAGAGAGTGGTGAGAATGTGGAACTCGCTACCACAGGGAGTGGTTGAGGCGAATAGCAGAGATGTCTTTAAGGGGAAGCTAGATAAACACATGAGGGAGAAAGGAATAGAAGGATGCATTGACAGGGTGAGATGAAGAGGGGTGGGAGGAGGCTCGTGTGGAACATAAACACCGGCACAGACCAGTTGGGCCGAATGGCCTGTTTCTGTGCTGTAATTTTTATGTAATTCTACGTATTCTTATCTATGCTCCTCAAACTATGGGGTCTATAAACATGGGTCCCAGAATAGTGGAGGGGCAGAGAAAATATGTCTCGTTGCTGTTACCTCTGCTTTTTATTGGTCACTCTGTGAACTCTACTTCCTTATTTAAAGCATTCGGCACTATGGGAACCTACAATGGAACTGCCGCCCACACCACTTTGTTACGATGTTACTTAAATGGCAAGTAAGAATAATGAAGTATTAAGAAAAATAAAGTGTTTAACAATGCAAAATGGTGGACGACCCCACCAAACCAACCAATGCATGGAACAAATATCAGTGTCAGCCGTGGCTCAGTGGTAGCACGCTACAGTGCCGAGGGAGTGCTGCACAGTCGGAGGTGCCGTCTTTCGGATGAGACGTTAAACCGAGGCCCCGTCTGCTCCCTCAGGTGGACGTAAAAGATCCCATGGCCACTATTTCGAAGAAGAGCAGGGGGTGTTCTCCCCCCAGGTCTCCTGCCCAACATTTATCCCTCAGCCAACATCACTAAAAAAACAGATCGCAGTGCTGTTTGTGGGATCTTGCTGTGCACACATTGACGGCCGCGCTTCTGACATAACAACAGTGACTGCACTTCAAAGAGAGTACTTCATGAGCTGTAAAGCGCTAAGGGATGTCCTGAGGTCATGCATGTATTAATGCAAGTCTTTCTTTCTTTGTTCTTCCTACGTCCCGCCCTAACTTTGGTGGGAACCCTGGGGAAAGGACCGTATGCAGCTACAGCGAGACATCGGAGAACCTTGGTTTCTTGGCTTGAAGAAGGGCGAAGAGTTATAAAGAATATAAGGCCTGTTGATGCCAATTCCCAGGGCAATGCTATCAGTTACCAAAGTTTCTCTTTATTGACCGACCTCTGAAGAGCACCAGGATGCGGCATATTGACCAGTTTTAAGAACATAAGAACATAAGAAATAGGAGCAGGGTTAGCCATTCGGCCCCTCGAGCCTGCTCCGCCATTCAATGAGGTCATGGCTGATCTTCTGCCTCAATTCCATTCACCGGCCCTATCGCCATATCCCTTGATGCCCTTACTATCGACTTCAGTTTTGAATATACCCAATGACTGAGCCTCCACAGCCCTCTGGGGTAGAGAATTCCAAAGTTTCACCACCCTCTGTGTGAAGAAATTTCTTCTCATCTCAGTCCTGAATGGCCTACCCTTTATCCTGAGGCTGTGGCCCCTGGTTCTAGACTCCCCGAGCCAAGGGAAACATTCTCCCAGCATCCACCCTATCAAGCCCTGTAATAATTTTGTATGCTTCAATGAGATCCCCTCTCATTCTTCTGAATTCAAGAGAATACGGACCTAGTTTACTCAATCTCTTCTCATACGACAGTCCCGCCATCCCAGGAATCAATCTGGTGAACCTTTGTTGCACTCCCTCTATGGCAAGTATATCCTTCCTTAGGTAAGGAGACCAAAATTGTACACAGTACTCCAGGTGTGGTCTCACCAAGGCCCTATATAATTGCAGTAAGTCTTCTTTACTCATCTACTCAAATCCTCTTGTAATAAAGGCCAGCATACCATTTGACTTCCTAATGACTTGCTGCACCTGCACATTCACTTTCAGTGATTCATATACAAGGACACCCAGGTCCCTTTGAGCATCTGCATTCCCTAATCTTTCACCATTTAGGAAGTACTCTGCCTTTCTGTTTTTTCTACCAAAGTGGATAACTTCATATTTATCCACATTATAATCCATCTGCCATGTTCTCGCCCACTCACGGAGCCTGTCGAGATCCCCTTGAAGCCTCTTCACATCCTCTTCACAACTGACACTGCCACCTAGCTTTGTGTCATCAGCAAATTTGGAAATGTTACATTTAGTCCCCTCATCCAAATCATTGATATAGATTGTGAATAGCTGGGGCCCAAGCACTGATCCTTGCGGTACCCCACTAGTCACAGCCTGCCATCCTGAAAAAGACTCGTTTATCCATACTCTTTGTTTTCTGTCTGTTAACCAATTCTCAATCCATGCTAGTATATTACCCCCAATTCCATGTGCCCTAATTTTGTTCACCAACCTCTTGTGTGGGACCTTATCGAAGGCCTTCTGAAAATCCAAATACACCACATATACTGGTTCCCCTTTGTCTACTCCACTAGTTACATCCTCAAAGAACTCCAATAGGTTTGTCAAACAGGATTTCCCTTTCATAAATCCATGTTGACTCTGCTCAATCTTACTATTAGTTTCTAACTGCCCAGTTATTGCATCCTTTATAATAGATTCCAGCATTTTCCCAACTACTGATGTGAGGCTAACAGGTCTGTAGTTCCCCATTTTCTCCCTCCCTCCTTTCTTAAATAGCGGGGTTACATTTGCTATCCTCCAATCTGCAGGAACCGTTCCAGAATCTATAGAATTTTGGAAGATGACAACCAATGCATTCACTATCCCAATGGCCACCTCTTTCAAAACCCTAGGATGTAGGTCATCCAGTCCTTGAGATTTATCGACTTTTAGTCCCATTAATTTTGCTAGTACTGTATTTTTACTAATAACAATTTCTTTAAGTTCCTCATTCTCGCCACACCATTGGTTTTCTCGTATTTCTGGGAGGTTTTTTGTGTCTTCCTCCGTGAAGACAGAAACAAAGTATTTATTTAATTTCTCTACCATTTCCTCATTCCCCATTATAAATTCTCCCGTCTCTGACTGTAAAGAACCTACATTTACCTTCGCCAGTCTTTTCCTTTTCACATACCTATAGAAGCTTTTACAATCCGTTTTTATATTTTTCGCTAGTTTGTGCTCATATTCCATTTTCCCTTTCTTTATCAATTTCTTGGTCCCCCTTTGCTGATTTCTAAAAAGATCCCAATCTCAGGCTGACCGCTTTTTCTGACAACTTTATAAGCTTCCTCCTTTAACTGAATACTAGCTTTAATTAATTTTGTTAGCCATGGTTGGATCACTTTTCCTTTTGATTTTTATGCCCTAGAGGAATATATGTTTGTTGCAAATTATGCATTATTTCCTTGAATGTTAGCCATTGTATGTCCACCTTCATACCTTTTAGTGTAGTCTCCCAATCTACCATGGCCAACTTGTCCCTCATACCCTTGTAGTTTCCTCTGTTTAGATTGAAGACCTTAGTTTCAGATTGGACTACATCACTCTCAAACTTAATATAAAATTCAATCATACTATGGTCACTTGTCCCTAAAGGCCCCTTTACCACAAGATTATTGATTAGACCTTTCTCATTACACAGTACCAGATCCAGAATAGCCTGTTCCCTGGTAGGTTCCTCCACATACTGATCCAGGAAACCATCTCGCATGCATTCCAAGAATTTGTCCTCCACATCATTAGTGGTAATTTGATTTGCCCAGTCAATATGTAGATTAAAGTCCCCCATGATTACCGTATTGCCCTTGTTACATGCACTTCTAATCTCTTGATTAATACTGTGCCCTACATTACCACTACTGTTTGGTGGCCTATACACAACTCCCACCAATGTTTTCCGCCCTTTGCTGTTTCTTAGCTCCACCCAAACTGATTCCAGTTCTACATCACGATCTGCCAAGCCAAGATCTTTTATCTCTACCGTACCGATCTCATCCCGTATTAACAGCGCTACTCCACCTCCTTTTCCTTTTTGTCTGTCCTTCCTAAATGTTGAGTACCCTGGAACATTCAGTTCCCAGCTTTGGTTACCCTGCAACCATGTCTCTGAAATGGCAATTACATCATACCCATTTACTTCTATTAGTGCCATTAATTCATCCACCTTGTTGCGAATGCTACGTGCATTTAGATAAAGTGCCTTCAACTTTGCCTGTTTAATATTTTTCTGCGCTTTGACCCTCTTTACTGTTGGCCTTTTGTTTCTGCTCCCTACTAGTTTTGCTGACTACTTTTCTAACTTGCACTTCCAGCTTTGTTTCTCTCTGTTCTGGGCCCACACTTAGGTTCCCAGCCCCCTGACAAACTAGTTTAAATCCTTCCCAACAGCACTAGCAAACCCTCTGCGAGGATATTGGTCCCGGTTCTGCCGAGGTGTAACCCGTCCAGCTTGTACAGGTCCCACCTTCCCCAGAATCGGTCCCAATGCCTCAGGAATTTAAATCCCTCCCTCCTGCACCATCTCTCCAGCCAAGCATTCATCTGGTCTATTCTCCTATTTCTGCTCTCGCTAGCACGTGGCACTGGGAGTAATCCTGAGATTACTACCTTTGAGTTCCTGCTTTTTAATTTATTTCCTAGCTCCCTATATTCTGCTTGCAGGACCTCGTCCCTCTTTCTACCTATGTTGTTGGTACTGATATGGACCACGACCTCTGGCTGTTCACCCTCCCCCTTCAAAATGTCCTGCAGCTGCTCAGTGACATCCTTGACCCTGGCACCAGGGAGGCAACACACCATCCTGGAGTCACGTCTGCGGCCACAGAAACGTCTATCTGTTCCCCTTACGATAGAATCCCCTGTCACTATTGCTCTCCCACTCTTTTTCCTCCCCTCCTTTTATTGTAGTATGTGTCTTGAGTCCTTGTCAATGATGAATAGACTCCCTCTCTCTCCTCTTTTTATACTTTTGACACTTTTGAAGTGTGACAGACAGGTGCCAAGATGCGAGATACAGGCAAAAACAGCAAGCTATAAAATAATTGAAATTAATTCGTCCCTAATAGTGTAAAAAAAACGAGCAAAAGGACAGATCACTGACAGCTCAACCTCTGATGCACCAGGACTGAAACACTGCGGATTTCTCTTTGCTAATACGCTAACAAGGGCTCATTCATTCCAATCAGTTTATGACATGTATCCCCAGCATGGTCCTTAAGCATTGATGTCATTCACTGTGGTATCCATGGCAGCTTGGAGCCATTTCCTGTCCATTAATGTGCTTGATTGTTGAGTGGAATTGTTATGAATGTGTTCAGGATAACAGCTACCTGGGAGTGAGCTACAAGGCTTTAATTCAATTCAGGACTCTAATTGGTGCCAGCACTGGGAAATGAATCACAGAGGCTATTTCTCTTTCCAACGTTCTCCCTTTTCTTTCCTGAAGGTGCTTATTCTTAGACTCATAGGGAAAAATTAGGTCGCGCCCCATTTGGGGCGCAAATATCGTCTGGACGCAAATATTAGCGCCTGGCGCTAATTATCGCCACTGACTGGAAACTTCACTTTTACCGCCCCGGGAGGTGAGTGGAGCGCTAAATCAGGCGCTGCACACCTGTCTTAAGGCGCAAAGGCCAAGGAGTGAGGCGCTAACTCAGAGCACTGGCGAAGCTCATGTAATGTCAGTCAGCAATGGAACACACACACAATGGCACGGGCCAGTTCTTAAAGGGGATGGTTAATCTTGCTTTCCATCCACATCCTATTCATTGCAGCCTTGAATCTCGGCCTGGAGAGACTTGCACATCAAATGTGCTGGAAAGAACAATGGAGAGTACCAGGCAAAGAGCTCAGAGTGCAGCTCCCACAGTCTCTGCTAAATCGATACAAGGAATGGCAAATCAAAATGAACCTGCAAAGTGCTGCTCAGTACCCAAAACTCCTTCACACAACGTTGAATCTCTCCAGAAGTCTCTCCCTCTCTCTCTCAGAATGCGTAGTTCAAAAATGCCACCAACAATAAAAGGCAGGAAGCGGTCACCTTTAAATAGCGCTCCCCCTTTCCCTTCATGACTGCAGAACGCTCCCCTCAACCTGTCGTTGCTAGCGTCAGGCGGTAAGGCAGGGGGCGCCACTCAATTTCTGCTCCGGGGCGCCACAAGGGCGTTGCACCATGGAATGACGTCACAATCTGTGCGCGCAGGTGGTCGCAGCGGTAAAGTTTAGCGCCGCCGCACAATGTCTCGTTAAGTTCCCGAGCGGCGCAAACATCGCTGCACCCGGGCGTTAGCAGCTTTGCGCCCCATTAGCGCCCTCTTAAGGCGCTAACGGGAGGCGCAACCAACTGAATTTTTACCCCATAGAATCTTACAGCACCGAAGGAGGCCATTTGGCCCATCATGCCTGTGCCGGCTCTTTGAAAGAAGGGAAAAGACTCGCATTTCTATAGCGCCTTTCACGACCTCAGGACATCCCAAAGCACTTTACAGCCAACGAAGTACTTTTTGAAGTGTAGCCACTGTTGTAATGTAGGAAACGCAGGCAGCCAATTTGCGCACAGCAAGCTCCCACAAACAGCAACATGATAATGACCAGATAATCTGTTCTTTAGTGATGCTGATTGAGGGATAAATATTGGCCCAGGACACTGGAGAGATCTCCCCTGTTCTTCTTTGAAGCAGTGTCATGGGATCTTTTACGAGAGGGCAGACGGGGGCCTCGGTTTAATGTCTCAACTGAATGACCGGCGATCCAATTAGTCCCACTCCCCCGCTCTTTGCCCGTAGCCCTGCAATTTTCTCCCATGCAAGTATTTATCCAGTTCCCTTTTGAAAGTTACTATTGAATCTGCTTCCACCGCCCTTTCAGGCAGCGCATTCCAGATCACAACAACTCGCTGCGTAAAAGAAATTCTCATCTCACCGCTGGCTCTTTTGTCAATTACCTTCAATCTGTGTCCTCTGGTTACCAACCCTCCTGCCAGTGGAAACAGTTTCTCCTTATTTACTCTATCCAAACCTTTCAATGATTTTGAACACCTCAGTGAAATCTCCCCTTAACCTTCTCTGCTCTAAGGAGGGCTTGTTGGGATACGAGGGCTAATTCCGTGATCCCATGGTCCCAGCTAAACAAACCGGCGCTTGAAGGAAGCATGGGTCAAAGGTAGAGCGACAGCATTATCGTCCCAATTCTCCGACCCATGCTTCGGTCATGAGTAGCTTCCCCCTGGGCCTGTGGGAATCACACAATTGCCCTGATGGCCACGCCCAAACTAACATTCTTGATGTGCGAGCCTAGACAATGAGTGTTGGCAGGCTATAAAACGATGGGATCTGAATCTGATCCTGTCACCACCCCCACCCCCACCACCCCCCCCATGCTAGCCCAGGAGGCAATAGGGGGCTCTCCAATCATGTTGTTTGGCGTACCGACCTCTACCTAGCAGAGGCTGAATGCCAACTCTCCGACACCTCCTCCTACCTCCACCTGGACCATGACCCCACTACCGAACATCAAACCACCATTTCCAAGACTGTCACTGACCTCATCTCCTCTGGAGATCTTCCCCCCACTGCCGCCAACCTCATAGTTCACCAACCCCGCACAGCCCGCTTCTACCTCCTTCCCAAGATCCACAAACAGGACTGCCCCGGTAGACCCATCGTTTCAGCCTGTTCTTGCCCCACGGAACTTATCTCTTCCTATCTCGACTCTATTTTTTCTCCCCTTGTCCAGTCTCTTCCCACCTACATCCGCGACTCTTCCGACGCTCTCTGCCACTTTAACAGTTTCCAGTTTCCCGGCCCCAACCGCCTCCTTTTCACTATGGACGTACAATCCCTCTACACCTCCATTCCCCACCAGGATGGCCTGAGGGCGCTCCGCTTCTTCCTTGAACAGAGGCCCAACCAGTCCCCATCCACCACCACCCTCCTCCGCCTGGCTGAACTTGTTCTCACATTGAACAACTTCTCCTTTGACGCCACCCATTTCCTCCAAATTAAAGGTGTTGCTATGGGTACCCGCATGGGTCCTAGCTATGCCTGCCTTTTCGTGGGATATGTGGAACACTCTTTGTTCCAGTCCTACTCGGGTCCCCTCCCTCACCTCTTTTTCCGGTACATTGATGACTGTATCAGTGCCGTCTCCTGCTCTCACCCTGAACTAGAACATTTCATTCACTATGCTTCCAATTTCCACCCTTCCCTCACCTTCACATGGTCCATCTCCGACTCTTCCCTTCCCTTCCTCGACTTCTCCGTCTCCATCTCTGGGGATAGGTTATTGACTAACATTCACTACAAGCCCACTGACTCCCACAGCTACCTGGACTACACTTCCTCCCACCCCGCCTCCTGTAAGGACTCTATTCCATTCTCCCAGTTTCTCCGTCTCCGCCGCATCTGCTCTGATGATGCCACCTTCCATACCAGTGCTTCCGACATGTCTTCCTTTTTCCTCAACCGAGGATTCCCCTCTACTGTGGTCGACACGGCCCTCGACCGTGTCCATTCTATCTCCCGCACTTCTGCCCTCACCCCTGCCCCTCCCTCCCGGAACCACGATAGAGTTCCCCTTGTCCTCACCTTTCACCCAACCAGCCTTCACATTCAACGGATCATCCTCCGCCATTTCCGTCACCTCCAGCGTGATCCCACCACCAAACGCATCTTCCCCTTACCTCCCCTTTCAGCATTCCGCAGGGATCGCTCCCTCCGCGACACCCTAGTCCACTCCTCTACCACCCTCAGCACCCCTTCCCCTTCACCCGGCACCTCCCCGTGCAAGCGCAGGAGATGCAACACATGCCCTTATACCTCCCCCCTTCCCACTGTCCAGGGCCCCAAACACCCCTTCCAGGTAAAACAGCGATTCACTTGTACTTCCTGCAATTTAGTATACTGTATTCGCTGCTCACGATGTGGTCTCCTCTACATTGGGGAGACCAAACGCAGGTTGGGTGACCGCTTTGCAGAACACCTCCGTTCAGTCCGTAAGGGGGACCCCGAGCTCCCGGTGGCCTGTCACTTTAATTCACCGCTTCACTCCCACTCTGACCTCATCGTCCTCGGCCTCTTACACTGTTCCAATGAAGCTCAGCGTAAGCTCGAGGAACAGCACCTCATCTTTCGATTAGGCACCCTACAGCCCTCTGGACTCAATATCGAGTTCAACAATTTTATATCATAACCTCGGCCCCTATCACATTTATATTTTATTTTTTCATCCACCCTTTTGTTTGCCCTCCCCCCCTTTTTTTTTCCTCCTAGAAGCTGGCAGCTGTCCTTCATTCTGCCAGTGCATTTCACACTTCTTTTAGCCTCAACCTGTCACATTAACACCACCTCTTGCCTTGATCATCTCTTAATGTCTCTCAATGTCTCTTAATCTCTCCTTTTGTTCTTTTATCCCCTCCCCCTTTTCCCAGCATTATACTTGCTTTAAATCTATTTCATTTCCTGCTTTTTTCCAGTTCTGATGAAAGGTCTTTGACCTGAAACGTTAACTCTGTTTCTCTCTCCACGGATGCTGCCTGGCCTGCTGAGTTTTTCCAGCGTTTTCTGTTGTTATTTCAGCTCTCCAATCATCCTCAGCATTCCTGAGCCAAAGAGCGAAAAATCAGCCAGGGTTCCCACTCCTATTTGCTATCCAGGGACTTCTGGAGATTTCAGGTGTTGATATCTGGTGAGGAAAAGATTGAGCTCTGATGTGATGCCTCTTACAGTTGATAAGCTCACACATGAAGCTTGCTCATGCTTTGTTAATAAGCTGTAAATACCCTGTCCTGCTCACCGCAACCCGACTCTTGAATTCAAGACTCATCGCACATCTCTAAATCTACCTCATTTTCCCCGTTCAATTTGGTTTCTCTTTTAAACCTTGTTCTTGGGGCGTTGGCAATGCTGGCAAGGATGCAAGGATGCTTCAAAGAGCATCAAGCCAATCACATAGTGTGGATTAGAGCCACGTTTAGGCCAGGCCAGGTAGAGGTTGCAGGTTTCCTTCCCTGAAGGACATTAGTGAACCACAAATTACTAAATTGCCGTGGTGGGTTTTTGAACTCACAGCCTTTGAGTTGCTAGTCCAGTTCCGTAACTGCTACACCACACTACGCTACACTAAAGCACACTATACTACACTACAGTACACTACGCAACGCTACACTACACTATTCTACACTATGCTCAGTGGGCAGCACTCTCGCCTCTGAGGCAGAAGGTTGTGGGTTCAAGTCCCACTCCAGAGACTTCAGCACAGAAATCTAGGCTGACACTCCCAGTGCAGTGCTGAGGGAGTGCCGCACTGTCGGAGGTGCCGTCTTTCGGATGAGACGTTAAACCGAGGCCCCGTCTGCTCTCTCAGGTGGATGTAAAAGATTCCGCGGCACTATTTTGAAGAAGAGCAGGGGAGATCTCCCTGGTGTCCTGGCCAATATTTATCCCTCAATCAACATCACAAAAACAGATTATCTGGTCAGTATCACATTGCTGTTTGTGGGAGCTTGCTGTGCGGAAATTGGCTGCCGCGTTTCCCACATTTCTTTCTTTCTTTTTTTCTTTCTTTCTATTCTATGCTACAGTACACTATACTATACTATACTATGTCACACTACTCTAGTCTATGCTACACTATTCTATGATGTGGAGATGCCGGTGTTGGACTGGGGTGGACAAATGTGAGAAGTCGCACAACACCAGGTTATAGTCCAACAGTTTTATTTGAAATCACAAGCTTTCGGAGCGCTGCTCCTTCTTCACTTCACCTGACGAAGGAGCAGCGCTCCGAAAGCTTGTGATTTCAAATAAAACTGGTGGACTATAACCTGGTGTTGTGTGACTTCTCACTATTCTATGCCACACTACGTTGCACTACGTTATACTACATCATGCTACGCTGTACTATATTACGCTACAATACGCTATAAAGGATACTATAATGAGGTAGCAGTGGGTTGTCGCTGCCCATGGTCCTGAGCAAACACCTTCAGGAGAAGATGGGAAAAATCCAGAACAGAAAACATATATTGAAAATGAGCCTCAGATCGTTGATCTAAAAAGCAAAAAAAATCAGCGGCTGCTGAAAATCTGAGACAGAAACAGAAACACGCAGCAGGGTGGGTCAGTATCTGTGGAGAAAACAGGCAAATGAAGGTTTCGGGGTGGATCTTTCATCAGAACTGAGGAGAAGACAGATGGATGCTCGTTGAGTCTCTTCACAGGGCTTCTGTATTGGCTCACGGGAGCTGAGCTAAAGCTATCAAGGGTCACTCAGATTGTTTGCTTTTTTTGTCCCCTTGTTGGGACGATGGCGGTTCTGGGATGTGCCTTGGCACCTTGCCCAGCAGCTGGACCAGGATTGGGAGCTTGCCCAGTTGTTGAATTGCAGAGGCAGGCTCCCTGGGCTACAATGCGAAGGCCCACTGTGCAACTCAATATTATCAGCATGATTCAAATTACCCAATTTAATTCATCAATGGAAGGATTTGGCTTCTGACGTTGAATGACATATCATTGCAGGAACCATATTTGTAGCGATCGCGTGTCTGTAAAGATCAGCTGTAACTTCATACGAAGAGCTTATTATTTTCAAATTCTGTGGCAAAAATGGGTCGCAGTTGTTGAAAGGATCAACATCATCGACCTGAAACGTTGACTCTGTTTCTCTCTCCACAGATGCTGCCTGACCTGCTGAGTGTTGTCAGCATTTTCTCTTTTTATTTCAGATTTCCAGCATCCGCAGTATTTTGCTTTTGTTGAAGTAATTTTGAACGTTGCACACAGCAAGGACCCACAAACAGCAATGTGATAATGACCAGATAATCTGTTTTAATGATGTTGGTTGAGGAATAAAATTGGCCAGGACACCGGGGAGAACTCCCCCGCTCTTCTTCAAATAGTGGCCGTGGGATCTTCTACATCCACCTGAGAGGACAGACGGGGCCTCGGTTTAAAGTCTCAACTGAAAGACAGCACCTACCGACAGTGCAGCACCCCCTCAGCACTGCACTGGAGTGTCAGCCTAGATTATGCGTTCTGGAGTGGGACTTTGAACCCACAACCTTCTAACTCAGAGTCAAAGGGCTGGATTTTGAATCTGGGGTCGGGTTGGGGTCGGGAATCACACATTCTGGCTTGTGAACCCGCCTCCATCGAGATGTGGCCAACCCACTGTATTTTCCCTTGATTGACCTTGTTGAGCCCGCCCAGTGGGCTCAGCAGGCCAATTAAGGGCCACCCGGCAACAGGTGACGTCACAGACTGACATTTCATCTGTCAAGAGCTTTTGACAGATGAAATATCAGCGTTTGACAGCTCTGTGAAGCTGTCAAACACTCACAATATGATTTCTAACTTCAGTCCTTCCTTTCAGGCTGAGTTAGAAATCATTCCAGCACAGAAAACAGAAGGCTGCAGTTTCTGACAGAACCACGGCTTTCCTGCTTTCTGTGCCGGTGAGATTTCTAACTCCCGAGAACTGAAGGGCTGACACCTGCAGGAGGAAGTTAAGGTAAGTAAAACTTTTTCCAACACTTAGCACTTACCTTACACACTTACCTCTGCACACATGCACCCATCACTCACCTGCCCACCGGACATATCGACCCCTCCAACCCCTGCAGACCCACGGCCCGCCCCGATAACTTGGCGTGGTTGCCACCTGTCGGGAAGCCCACACTTTTCTTTTTAAAATAGGGATTATGCAAAAAAATGCCTGTTAACTACCTGTTAACAGGCAGTTAATTGTCACGAATCCCTTCCCGCCTCGGGGAGTCGGGTCTCAGAACAGGCCGGGTACCCGCCACCAGAGAAACTGGCATGGAGGCGGGTTGGAGGCGGGATGGGGTCGGGACCCCCGAATCTGCAACTTTAACCCCCCACACGCCTCCAAACCCGCCTCCACGGGTCAATGAAAATCCAGCCCACAGAGTGCTACCAACTGAGCCATAGCTGACACCAATGTATTACAAACACACTCTACCTTTTGAACCAATTGTAATCCAGTTGGTTGCACTCTTGATAGCCTAACGCCAACGCAATATCCGAGTGTAGTGCACCCATTGTAAAAAGTGGTGTGTATATAAGTTAGAAGCATGCCTAAATCACAAACCGCTTGTGTCAAAGAATGACACCCTCGGAGACCATCGGAGAATGCAGACACCTCCAGCCTATTTGGATCCGAAATATCATATCCATCTATTACCAAAACAGCACCGCTCACATTCTGCTCTCTTGCAGTGGGCCTGCTAAACAGCTTAAAGCTGGGCGTGCATACGAAAGACGAACATCCAAAATTGATGGGCAGGAAAAGACCAGCTGGTCCATCAATCCTGCCCCCACACCATGACAGCTGAAACATCGTGACTAGACCCTTCCTCCCTCATGCAACAAACGCCCCCCGCCATATAACCTCCTGGGAGAGGCATAAAGACAGAGAAAAAACCCAGGGCCAATAACAACAACAACAACTTGTATTTCTATAGCGCCTTTAACATAGTAAAACGTCCCAAGGTGCTGCACAGGAGTATTATAAGACAAAAAGTTTGACACCGATCCACATAAGGAGAAATTAGGGCAGGTGACCAAAAGCTTGGTCAAAGAGGTCGGTTTTAAGGAGCGTCTTAAAGGAGGAGTGAGAGTTAGCGAGGCGGAGAGGTTTAGGCAGGGAATTCCAGAGCTTAGGGCCTCGGCAACGGAAGGCACGGCCGCTAATGGTTGAGCGAATATAATCAGGGATGCTCAAGAGGGCAGAATTAGAGGAGCGCAGATATCTCGGGGGGTTGTGAGGCTGAAGGAGATTACAGAGATAGGGAGGAGCGAGGCCATGGAGGGATTTGAAAACAAGGATGAGAATTTTGAAATCGAGGCGCTGCTTAACCGAGAGCCAGTGTAGGTCAGCGAGCACAGGGGGTGATGGGCGAACGGGACTTGGTGCGAGTTAGGACATGGGCCGCCAAGTTTTGGATGACCTCAAGCTTACGTAGGGTAGAATGTGGGAGGCCGGCCAGGAGTGCGTTGGAATAGTCAAGTCTAGAGGTAACAAAGGCATGGATGAGGGTTTCAGCAGCGGATGAGCCGAGGCAAGGGCGGAGACGGGCGATGTTACGGAGGTGGAAGTAGGCGGTCTTTGTTATGCTGCGGATGTGTGGCTGGAAGCTCATTTCAGGGTCAAATATGACACCGAGGTTGCGAACAGTGTGGTTCAGCCTCAGACAGATGTTAGAGAGAGAGAGGGAGTCAGTGGCTAGGGAACGGAGTTTGTGGTGAAGGGAAAAATATACACTGGAAAATTCCTCCCCCCGCCCCCCCCAGGCAATGGAAACCAGTCCAGGAGATCACACGGACCAAGTGTTATCTGTAAAGGCTTTCCACATGATGCGATCCCCGCCCCAGTCAGGAACCGGTGCAGCTGCCTCTTGAAGGGATAGGGAGAGTCAGCGCCCAGTACACCAGCCAGAAGCTCACTACTCTCTGGGAATAGATGAACTGCAGGCACGGGCCGGCGATGTGCTTGAAACAATGCACGATTGGACCCAGTCAAGGGTTGTATTGCAGCCTGATGCATCACCCTGACTAGCCAAGTCATAAGCACAGTGGCAGTTACACACTGGCGAAGATATATACATATATATAGATATAAAAAAAATACACAATTACAAAATTCATAATTAAAAATAGCCTTGCGTCTTACCTGGGACATTTGTCGCTGAATCAGTGTCGGATGTGTAGAGGCCAGAAGATCCGTTTGACCTCACAGTCACTGACATTTACGAAGCTTGCTCATCCAGAAACGGGAAGGGGCGAAACAGAAACTCAAATCACCTGCAGATCATTTTGGATTCTGGCAAAATGTTCGGAGAACTTGACTGGCCTCGCGTGGAAGGAGCGTCCAGACTGTTCAAGTCGGCACGGGACAATGCATGAGTGGAAATAAAAGTCATAAGCCCATTAACGAGCCCTGAGCAAACACAGCGCTTCCGCTCTGATATTTATTCTGGTTTTGGTCACGTGATGTCGGAGAGGATTTCATTAAAAGCAGCTGATTGAGGAGAAGGAAATGTGTTTCCAAACAAACCACGGTGCGATCTGGCTTGCTCGCTCACCTCCATCGTGCGACTGGTCTCTTCTCCTGTCAGGCAGAACCGTGCGATTCGGTGACAAGGAAGCAGAGGGCAGGACGTTGAGCAGCCTTCTGCCCAGGGTGACTACAGCTTCGGGTTGCCAACCCTCCCAGATTGTCCTGGAGTCTGCAGGAATTAAGCTGTCCTAATATCTCCTTTTGTGGCTCGGTGTCAATTTTTGTTTGATTACGCTCCTGTGCAGCGCCCTGGGACGTTTTACTACCTTAAAGGTGCTCGATAGATACAAGTTGTCGTCGTGTTGATTTATCTCCTGGGCACGGCTGTGACCAACATCCAGGAGAAAACTCAAAGGAGCTTTAGAAAAATGACGTATTTCTTTTTTTTTTAGCCTTCTTTTGTTATAAAAATATTGGAGATGGGTGGGGGGCAGGGGGCGGGGCGGGGAAAGGCTGTTCGACTGGGCGGGGCGCTTCGAAGTGGGAGGTCATGGGATGAAACCTCCAGGGATACGTCCAACCACGAGTTGGCAACCCTGCTACAGCTGGTAGAGGAAGCAAGTTCTCAAGTTTGGGAGCTAGGAGCAAGAAGGGAAGAAGTCCGGAGAAGTCAGTTGATGCAGACGTTATGAATCGATTCAAGAGAATTAAAGTGCGCTTCTGGAGAGAGGTGAGGTACTTGGTGAGATGGCAGGTAGGTGAGATAGTCTACCCAAAAAGACAATGGGCTTCTGGGGCTTAATGACCATTTGCTCATCCTAAAAATTCTAATCTTCTCAATAAATAGATTATAGGAAAACAAGACATTGGAGATGGTGACATCACTTAGGAACATAGGAACAAGAGGAGGCCATTCAGCCCCTTGAGCCTGTTCCACCATCCAATTAGATCATGGCTGATCTGTATCTTAACTCCATTATTGATTGCTCATCTCTAGTTGCTCTCAGCATTAACCATGTAATGTAGGACTGGAGTCACATGTAGACCTCTCTCTCCTCCTTTAGGACACTCCTTAAAACCTATCTCTTTGACCAAGCTCTTGGTCACCTGTCTTAATATCTCCTTATGTGGCTTGGTGTCAAATTCTGTCCTGCCTGTGAAGCGTCTTGGGATGTTTTACTACGTTTAAGGCACTATATAAACGCAAGTTGTTGTTGTGGACCAGGTAGGAGTGGTAGGTTCCCTTCCCTGGAGGACGTTAGTGAACCCGTTGGGTTTTTACAACAATCCGGCAGTTTTCATGGATATTCTCTGGTACGACCAGATTTATTGAATTCAATTTCCCAACTTGCCACGGTGTGATTTTATCTCTCAACCTCTGGGTTGCCAGTCCCTTACCGTACCACAAAGCTATTGTGCCCTTTACCTACATAATAACAGTCCCTACACTTCAAAGTAAAGCGCGCGCTTTGCGATGTCGCTGAGAGACTCGAGAAGATGCATGTCTTTCTTTGAGAAACGAGAGTGACGGGTGCGACGCCGCAACTTGACCAGAGATGCTTTCCCGTGATCCCAGTAGTTGTGGGTTGGCTCCCGGCATCAACAAGTGCCGACCGTAACCATAGCAACTCCTGACCAACAATGGCCGCTGAACTTTCGGTGGCTTCAGTAACACAAACAAAGGACGCTCACATTACACAGCGGACACAGAATAAGAACCAGATACCCTCAGTGCCTGAAAGCACGCCACGTGTCGCCTGAGCAACTAACTGCACGAGCTCACACAAAGTTTACAGAATTAAAGGTACATCGGCACCACAGGAAATAACATATAAACCCACAATAAATACCCAGTAAATCTTCATCAACAAAACTTGTAATAAGTTCAACATGAGAAGAAGTCACAGATAAGAAAAGGCCATTCCTCTCATCCCTCTCGTAATCCAAATGACCCAGCCTAGTAACCAGCTCCATTTTGAACTCCACACTGTCTTTGATAATGTCACCTTATCTTGTTGATTATTCCACATGCCCAGCACCTTTTGCTTCATGAAGTTTTTTTCCCCCAAGATCAGGTTTAAATTCATCTTTCACTCGCTTGAATTTGAATTCTCCTGTTAGACGAGTTGCTTCGAAGCAATATGCTGTGGCTCAGTGGGCAGCACCCTCATCTCTGAGTCAGAAAGTCTGTGGGTTCAAGTCCCCACTCCATGAGACTTGAGCACAAAAATCTAGGCTGACACTCCAGTGCAGTGCTGAGGGAGTGCTGTGCGGTCTGAGGTGCCGTCTTTAGGATGAGATGTTAATGAGATGTCTGCTCTCTCGGGTGGATGTAAAAGATCCCATGGCACAATTTCGAAGAAGAGCAGGGGGAGTTCTCCCCGGTATCCTGCGGCCAATATTTATCCATCAATCAACATGACTAAAGCAGATTATCTGGTCATTATCACATTGCTGTTTGTGGGAGCTTGCTGTGTGCAAATTGGCTGCTGTGTTTCCTACATTACAACAGTGATTGCTCTTCAAAAGTACTTCATTGACTCTAAAGCGCTTTGTGGTTGTGAAAGGCTCCAGATAAATGCAAGTCTTTCTTTTCTTTTTTTGGTCGGATTATCTGTCCGTTGTTTAATACTTGAATGAGGTCTCCCCTTGACCAGTCTATCTGTAGAGCTTCCTTCTCCAATCCTTCCTCATAGTTTTTTCCTTTTGCGATTGGGATCATCCTTCATTTATGTAACTTATTTTCAATGGGCCAACACCATCATTAGAATCGCAGAGGAATCTCGCCCAGTCTCGTCAACACATTCCTTACTAATTTCAACCCTGAAGAAGACAACAACAACTTGCATTTATAAAGCGCCTATAACGTAGTAAAGCTTGGCATTGGTTGTGGAGCACAGTTGTGGTGTTTAACTGCTAACGTCTGCTTAACTGAGCCTGAACATTAAAGGCCAGAAAGTCGACTCTTTTTGGGGAAGTGGTTTAAATGGGAACAGCGCAAGGTCAGCTAGAGTCCAATTGCTTTTGCTGCGTGTTCCTTTGAATAGGCAGCTGCTTGGCTTGGCTTCTCTCCATGGGGAAAGGCCAGTTGGTAATTTATCACATACCTCAGGAGATCCAAAATAATTTCACAGTTGAGCAATTACTTTCCAAGAGATAGTAGCCATGATGCGGCGATGCCGGTGTTGGACTGGGGTGGACAAAAGTGAGAAGTCGCACAACACCAGGTTATAGTCCAACAGCTTTATTTGAAATCAAAAGCTTTCGGAGCGGCTGCTCCTTCGTCAGGTGAAGTGAAGAAATACATCTGGGCACAGCATATATAGTCAGAGAACACTGCCAGACGACTACAGTTAATCTTTCTAACTGCCCTTTATCACACCTCGGCAGAGAGTCTTCCTGACTGACCTGGTTGGACACCATCCACACCTGGGAGGGAAATTTGCTACGGCTCTTCGGGGGGGTTTAAACTAATTTGTCAGGGGGATGGGAAAAAGGGCTGTAGTCCAGGAGCCAGTGGTGAGTGTAGGGAGGTACTGAGGAGGGTATCAAGGTCGCAGGAATGTACCGGCAGACAGGAAGATGGCTTGAAGAGTGTCTACTTCAATGCAAGGAGCATCCGGAATAAGGTAGGAGAACTTGGAGCGTGGATTGGTACTTGGGACTACGATGCGGTGGCCATTACGGAGACATGGTTAGAACAGGGACAGGAATGGTTGTTGGAAGTTCCGGGGTATAGATGTTTCAGTAAGAGTAGGGAAGGTGGTAAGAAAGGTGGAGGAGTAGCATTGTTAATCAAGGATAGTTTAACAGCGGCAGAAAGGCAGTTCAAGGGGGATCTGCCGTCTGAGGTAATATGGGCTGAAGTTAGAAATAGGAAAGGAGCGGTCACGTTGTTAGGAGTTTTCTACAGGCCCCCAAATAGTAATAGAGATGTGGAGGAAGAAATTGCAAAGCAGATTATGAATAGGTGTGGAGGTCACAGAGTAGTTGTCATGGGTGACTTCAACTTTACAAATATTGATTGGAACCTTTATAGGTCAAACAGTTCGGATGGGATAGTTTTTGCACAGTGTGTGCAGGAGGGTTTCCTGACACAATATGTGGATAGGCTGACAAGAGGTGGGGCCACATTGGATTTGGTACTGGGTAATGAACCGGGCCAAGTGTTTGATTTGTATGTGGGAGAGCACTTTGGAGATAGCGACCACAATTCGGTGACTTTCACTATTGCAATGGAGAGGGATAGGGCCATACGGCAGGGCAGGGTTTATAATTGGGGGAGGGGTAATTATGATGCGATTAGGCAAGAATTAGGGAGCATAAGATGGGAACAGAAACTATCAGGGAAAGGCACAAACGAAAAGTGGAGCTTTTTCATGGAGCAATTACTGCGTGTCCTTGATAGGTATGTTCCTGTCAGGCAGGGAGGAAATGGCCGAGGGAGAGAACCATGGTTCACAAAAGAGGTTGAATGTCTAGTCAAGAGGAAAAAGGAAGCGTATGTAAGGATGAGAAAACAAGGTTCAGTTGGGTCGATTGAGGGGTACAAGGTAGCAAGGAATGAGCTAAAAAAAGAGCTTAGGAGAGCTAGGAGGGGGCATGAGAAGTCCTTGGCGGGTCGGCTCAAGAAAAACCCCAAGGCTTTTTACTCTTATGTGAGAAATAAAAGAATGACCAGGGTGAGGGTAGGGCCGGTCAAGGACAGTAGTGGGAACTTGTGCATGGAGTCAGAAGAGATAGGAGAGGTGATGAATGAATACTTTTTGTCAGTGTTCACCGAGGAGAGGGGCCATGTTTTTGAGGATGAGAGTGTGATAAAGGTGGATAGGCTGGAGGAGGTAGATGTTCTGAGGGAAGATGTTTTAGCAATTTTGAAGAACCTGAGGGTCGATAAGTCCCCGGGGCCAGATGGGATATATCCTAGGATTCTTTGGGAGGCAAGGGAGGAGATTGCAGAGCCTTTGGCTTTGATCTTTGGGTCCTCACTGTCCACGGGGATGGTGCCAGAGGACTGGAGAGTGGCGAATGTTGTTCCTCTCTTCAAGAAAGGAAATAGGAATGACCCTGGTAATTATAGGCCGGTTAGTCTTACTTCGGTGGTTGGTAAGATAATGGAAAAGGTCCTGAGGGATAGGATTTATGACCATTTGGAAAGAGGCAACTTAATCAGGGATAGTCAACACGGATTCGTGAAGGGTAAGTCTTGCCTAAAAAATTTGATTGAATTCTTTGAGGAGGTAACTAAGTGTGTAGATGAAGGTAGAGCAGTTGATGTCGTATACATGGATTTTAGTAAGGCGTTTGATAAGGTTCCCCATGGTCGGCTCATGAAGAAAGTAAGGAATTGTGGGATAGAGGGAAATTTGGCCGATTGTATAAGTAACTGGCTATCTCATAGAAGGCAGAGGGTGGTGGTGGATGGAAAATTTTCGGACTGGAGACCAGTTACCAGCGGTGTGCCACAGTGGTCGGTGCTGGGTCCTCTGCTGTTTGTGATTTTTATCAATGACTTGGAGGAGGGGACTGAAGGGTGGATCAGTAAATTTGCTGATGACACCAAGATTGGTGGAGTAGTGGATGAGATGGAGGGCTGTTGTAGGCTGCAAAGAGACATTGATAGGATGCAGAGCTGGGCCGAAAAATGGCAGATGGAATTTAACCCTGATAAGTGCGAGGTGATTCATTTTGGTAGGGCAAATTTGAATAAGGATTACAGGGTCAACGGCAGGGTTCTGAGGAACATGGAGGAACAGAGGGATCTGGGGGTTCATATCCACAGATCTCTGAAGGTTGCCACTCAAGTGGATAGAGCAGTAAAGAAGGCCTATAGTGTGTTAGCGTTTATTAACAAGGGGTGTGGTAACACAATACAGCTTCCTGTGACTTGAACTTTATTACATCACTTCCTGTGATTAGTCCAGGATAAATACTGGGCTGATCAGTTGGATCCTGGAGAGGCATAGAGTAAGACCTCTTTTGTATGTAGCACCTTTTTAGTTGATTAAAGCTTACTTTAAGTTCACCACGCGTAAGGCTCATTCTTACGACAATTTAATCAACTTTGAAAAACTTCGCACTCAAACTTTTTGGACGAACTCGGAACTAAGGATCCAGGGAATCACCCATCATGGAAAACATCCTTAAACCATCGCGTCTTGACTTGGACCCAAACACCCCAGCAGCCGGTAAGGTGTGGAAACACTGGTATCGCACGTTTGACAATTTTCTCGAATATTGCAAGGCTGATGATGACTCAAAATTGCGGATACTCATCAACTGTGTCACCCCGAATGTATTTCAGTATGTCGAGGAATGGGGCAGTTACGAGGAGGCAATTCGGACGCTTAAAAGACTATATACTAAGACACCGAATGAGGTCTATGCCAGACATCTACTAGCTACAGCCCAACAAGGGCCGGAGGAATCCATTGATAAATTCCTCCAAGAGCTTCGCAGACTTAGTATGGACTGTAACTTTCAGGCGGCCTCAGCTGAGCTGTACCGTGAAGAAATGATCCGTGATGCTTTCATCTGCGGGCTTGCCTCCCCATTTATACGCCAGCGTCTACTGGAAAGTAAGACACTTGAGCTTCAGAGAGCTTATGACATGGCTTGCTCTCTAGATCTGGCAAAAAGAAATGCAGACCTTTATACAGTGCCCAGACCTCGGTCTGCTGCCTTAACTACAGTCAGGCAATTTAAGAGGCCACAGGTGAACTCTATTAGGGAGGACTTTATCCCTGACGATCAATCTGATGACTTCACTGATGAAGAGGATGATGACCCCACTGTGGCAGCCTCTTGGCAATCTAAGAAATGCTTCTTTTGTGGTGATGAGTTTCACCCTCGGAAATTCTGCCCTGCTCGCAATGCGTTTTGCAGTCATTGCAACAAAAAGGGTCATTTTGCAAAGGTTTGCCTATCAAGAGCCTCTACGAGGGCTTATCAAGCTAAGTCCTACCGAACTGCCCCGGTAAGGGCCTATCAAGATGTTCCGGCTAAAATCTATCGTGCTTCCTCTCGGGTTTTCTCTCGAAGAAATACACCTAGAGTTTCAGCCACTCTTTGTGCAACGACACCAATTACAGCTGCTTGTCCTCAGAACCTATTCCATGCAGCTACAAAAGCATCAATTAATGGACATACTTTAGATGCCTTAATTGACTCAGGTAGCACTGATAGTTTCATTAGGGAACAGATTGTTGCAGAGTTAAAGCTACATGTTTTCCCATCGGACCAGGCAATTGCGATGGCTCAGTCATCACTTAATACCAGAATTTCTGGCTTTTGTATGGTTGAAATAACACTTAATGGTCACAGGTATCCCTCCACCCGGCTTTCGGTGCTCAAGGACTTATGTAGTGATCTTATCTTAGGGCTAGATTTTCAAAAGCAGCATAAGAAGCTCACCATTGAATTCGGCGGATCCAAACCTGAACGCACTATTTCTAATATACGACCTCGATTACCGTTCTGTGCATTGTCAGCAGCTTCACTGGATGAACCCTCACTGTTTACCAGTATCCCTCCTCGATGCAAACCGATTATAACAAAGTCACGACGTTTCAGTCAGGAAGACCAGTCTTTTATTGCGGCTGAGATTTCTCGGCTTTTAGCAGAGGATATCATCGAGCCTTGTTCGTCGCCATGGCGCGCCCAGGTCGTTATTGTTAAGAACCCTCTACAACCTCACAAGAAACGGCTGTGCATTGACTATTCACAGACCATCAATCAATATACGGACTTGGACGCATACCCATTGCCGCGCATCGATGATATGGTTAATAAACTGGCTGAGTACACGGTGTTCTCAACATATGATCTGAAAAGTGCCTATCATCAGGTACCCTTGAAGGTCTCAGACAAGCAGTATACGGCCTTTGAAGCCAATGGACGGCTGTATCAATTTCGTCGCCTCCCCTTTGGGGTCACTAATGGAGTGGCTGTCTTCCAGCGAGCAATGGATGACCTGGTCAAACAGGAAGACTTAAAGGATACGTTTCCTTATCTGGACAATATTACTGTCGCAGGTCGCAATCAGCGGGAACATGACGCCAATCTCCAACGATTTTGGGATGCACTCCAGCACCGTAATTTGACATTAAATGCGGCTAAATCCATTGAGTCACAACCAACCATCAACATCCTTGGCTATTGTGTGGGCAATGACATCATTAAACCTGACCCTGAAAGGCTTCGCCCACTCCAAGAACTCCCGCCACCTAAGAATCCGGCCTCCTTGCGCCGGGCCCTCGGCCTGTTTGCATACTATGCTAAATGGATTCCTAACTTCTCGGACCGAATCCAACCTCTACTGAAGGCCAGCACATTCCCACTAGACACAGCGGCTGTTGCAGCCTTTAACCTCCTGAAAAAACAGTTGGAGAAAGCGGCTCTTCACTCCATCGATGAGAGTCTTCCTTTTGTTGTTGAGTGTGATGCCTCGGAGGTGGCGATCTCGGCCACTCTGAATCAGGAAGGTCGTCCGGTGGCATTTTTGTCCAGGACTTTTCAAGGGGCTGAGCTACATTATCCTCCAGTCGAGAAAGAAGCTACAGCCATCATAGAGGCAGTACGGAAGTGGACTCATCTCCTAGCTCGCCAGCACTTTACCTTAATCACGGACCAGCGATCGGTCGCCTTCATGCTCGATAATCGAAAATGGACCAAAATTAAAAATAATAAAATCCAGCTTTGGCGGCTGGAATTGGCCTCTTTTGGTTACACCATCCACTATCGACCTGGCAAGGAGAATGTGGCTCCGGATACCCTCACACGAGCATTCTGCTCCGCCATGGCACCCTCTACGCTCGTAGACATCCATGATGGGTTGTGTCATCCGGGCGTTACTCGCATGCTACACTTCGTGCGGTCCCGAAATCTCCCATTCTCTACCGGGGATGTAAAGAAGATGTGCTCGGACTGCAGAGTCTGTGCGGAATTGAAACCTCAGTTTTTCCGCTCCTCGGGTGGTATACGCATACATGCGACCCAGCCAATGCAACGGCTTAGCATCGATTTTAAGGGGCCGTTGCCCTCTTCAACTCGCAACACTTATCTATTGACCATGGTCGATGAGTATTCCCGTTTTCCGTTTGCCTTTCCCTGCCCCAATATGCTGACGACCACGGTTATCAGCTGCCTTGAGCAGGTATTTGCTTTCTGTGGCATGGCATCCTATGTTCATTCGGATCGGGGCCCTTCTTTTATGTCAGGAGAACTCAAGGCCTATCTCTCGGAACGGGGTATTGCTGCCAGCAGAACGACGCCTTATCATCCGGTCGGGAATGGGCAAGTCGAGCGTTTTAACGCTATCATCTGGAATGCGGTACGTCTGGCTTTGAGATCTCGGGGCCTACCCAACCAGCAATGGGAAGCAGTACTTCCAGATGCATTACATTCCACACGGTCCCTCCTTTCGACCGCCACAAATACGACACCTCATGAACGGTTCTTCCGATTTCTGCGTCGCTCATCCTATGGGATATCTCTCCCGTCGTGGCTGACTGCACCAGGACCAGTGCTACTCCGAAGATATGTTCGGGCGTCTAAGAATGACCCCCTGGTAGATGAGGTTGAGCTCACTGACATCAACCCTACCTACGCCTATATTCGGTATCCTGACGGTCGGGAATCTACCGTGTCATTGCGGGATCTGGCTCCCTGCCCGCCGAAACATAGAGGGACACCAGGGGATGATATTGTACTAGGCACATCTCTGGGCTCGCCAGGTGCCTCTCATCACGATCTGGATCTGACGCCGGCTGGTACCTCACTCCAGCGTGCCGACCTGGGGCAGACTGACTATGAGCCCGTCGGGGCTCGCACGCGCAGCCACGATCCACCCCGTACCATACGCTCGGAAACGGATCTGCCACAGCCCTGCCCGACACCCGTTCGGGCACCAGTACACAGTCAGGATCGTCCTGACCCCTCACAGAGCGGGCTGGATCACTCGGACTCTGGTCCACGGCCCGCGGCGGGTAAACGGGCTAGGGGCCCTCTACCGCTACGAGAACCCAAACGGGTGCGGCTCTCCCTCGTCCAGCGGCTACGAAATGGAGGGAGAATGTGGTAACACAATACAGCTTCCTGTGACTCGAACTTCATCCCGGCCTCCTAATCTTTTGGGGGGGGAGAATGTGGTAACACAATACAGCTTCCTGTGACTTGAACTTTATTACATCACTTCCTGTGATTAGTCCAGGATAAATACTGGGCTGATCAGTTGGATCCTGGAGAGGCATAGAGTAAGACCTCTTTTGTATGTAGCACCTTTTTAGTTGATTAAAGCTTACTTTAAGTTCACCACGCGTAAGGCTCATTGTTACGACAAGGGGTTTGAGTTTAAGAACCGTGAGGTTATGCTGCAACTGTACAGGACCTTGGTGAGACCACATTTGGAATATTGTGTGCAGTTCTGGTCACCTCACTATAGGAAGGACGTGGAAGCATTGGAGAGAGTGCAAAGGAGATTTACCAGGATGCTGCCTGGTTTGCGGGGGAGGTCTTATGAGGAAAGATTGAGGGAGTTAGGGCTTTTCTCTTTGGAGCGGAGGAGGATGAGAGGCGACTTAATAGAGGTTTATAAGATGATGAGGGGAATAGATAGAGTGGATGTTCAGAGACTATTTCCTCGGGTGGAGGTAGCTGTTACAAGGGGGCATAACTATAAGGTGCATGGGGGGAGATATAGAAGGGATGTCCGAGGTAGATTCTTTACTCAGAGAGTGGTTGGGGTGTGGAATGGACTGCCTGCTGTGATAGTGGAGTCGGACACTTTAGGAACTTTCAAGCGGTTATTGGATAAGCACATGGAGTGGGATAGCTTGATCTTGGTTTTGGACAATGCTCGGCACAACATCGAGGGCCGAAGGGCCTGTACTGTGCTGTACTGTTCTATGTTTCTATGTTCTATGTTTGACCAGTTCATGTGCTTTTTTGGTGGGGTTTGTGGAGGACGTTGGGAGAACTCCTTGCTCTTCTTCAAGTTGCACCGTCAGATCTTTTGAGATCCACCAGAACAGGCGGAGAGCTTGGTTTAACGTCTCATCTCACAGACGGCACGATTGACAGTGCAGCACCCCCTCAGTACTGCACTGAAGGACCAGCCTGGATGATGTGCTGCAGTCCTGGGATTTGGGGCTTCGAACCCTCCACCTTGTGACTCAGAGGTGAGCATGGTGCCCACTGAACCAAGCTGAGAGTTACCTCAAGAAAAACTAGCAAGTAATGAATGGCTTTCTTTCTTTCAGTATATAGATTTTTTGAAGATTATTCCATTATGAGTTGTTGGTGTTTGAAGTGTGATGGGAACCAAAGGATTTTTTTATCTGTAGAAACACTTACATTCGTTCACACAAACTCCAGCATACGAAACATCGGCAATCAATCCACAACATCCCCTTAAACCGTGATACTGTTCCCATAATACTCATCACCATAACAACCTGAGGACAAGTAATCACAAAATTAATTTTGAACTTCACTATGAACCTTGATGTACAGTTACTGAACTAAATGTTTTAAAGTGAAATGACAGAATCTGGTCATTGTCTGCCCAGTCAGAGGAAATAGCCACACAACTCCAGAAGATATCTGCCTATCTCCACCACTGACTAATTGCACACTTACCTTAAAGTGAGCGGCTGCCAATATCTGCCAGAATGGCCTTCTTTTCCAAATCATAGTACTTACAGCCAAGAAACAGGCCAACTGGTCCATGCCAGTGTTTATGCTCCACCTCCCACCCTCTTCATCTCAACCCATCAATATATCCCTCTATTCCTTTCTCCCTCATGTGTTTATCTGGCTTCCCCTTAAATGCACCTATGCTCTTCGCCTCAACCACTCCCTGTGGCAGCGAGTTCCAGATTCTCACCACTCTCTGGGTAAAGAAGTTTCTCCTGAATTCCCCTATTGGATTTATTAGTGGATCTTATATTGATGGCCCCCTAGTTCTGGTCTCGTCCATTACGTCTACTCTATCAATCCCTTTCATAACCTTAAAGACCTCTATCAGGTCACCGCTCCGTCTTCTCTTCTGACGCTGCCGACTCTTGCTGGGGTGCGGTCCTCTGACACCAGCAGATGTCCAGCAGCTCACCCAAGAGGCCATTCGTCTTGTGCAAGTGTTGCCAGACTACTCGCTCACTCTCCGATTCTCACATGTACGCCGGGGACTCTGGATAGTGGTGAGAAGCAGGAGCCTTGGCTGACTACATAGCCCACAAGAACTTTCAACCAAAACAGAACTTAAAGCTGTCAATTTTTTTTAACTGCTGAACAATGAAACGGAAACAAAACAAAAAACCAGAGTGGGACCAGAAGAGCCAAGTTGCATTGACGGGCTTTCAACAAATGCACAGAAGGACACAAGAGAAATTTAACGCTACTTGATGGACTCAATGCTGTTCTCAGACAATTTGTTCTTGTGTATGGGACTAAAAGTCATCTGCAGAAAATGACTGCAGCTTTGTGCTAAATGTTCCAGTCTTTCAAAGGGCAGTGAAAGTATAAGAACTACACATGATCATCTATAGATATATATACAAATACAGACTTATCAGCACTTTTATTTATTCTTTCATGGGATATGGGCATCGCTGGCAAGGACAGCATTTATTGCCCATCCCTAATTGCCCTTGAGAAGGTGGTGGTGAGCCGCCTTCTTGAACCGCTGCAGTCCGTGTGGTGAAGGTGCTCCCACAGTGCTGTTAGGGAGGGAGTTCCAGGATTTTGACCCAGTGACGATGAAGGATTAGCGATATATTTCTAAGTCAGGATGGTGTGTGACTTGGAGGGGAACTTGGAGGTGGTGGTGCTCCCATGCGCCTGCTGCCCTTGTCCTTCTAGGTGGAAGAGGTCGCTGGTTTGGGAGGTGCTGCCGAAGAAGCCTTGGCGAGTTGCTGCAGTGCATCTTGTAGATGGTACACACTGCACCCACGGTGCGCTGGTGGTGGAGGCAGTGGATGTTTAAGGTGGTGGGTGGGGTGCCAATCTAGCGGGCTGCTTTGTCCTGGATGGTGTCGTGTTTCTTGAGTGTTGTTGGAGCTGCACTCATCCAGGCAAGTGGAGAGTGTTCCATCACACTCCTTACTTGTGCCTTGTAGATGGTGGAAAGGCTTTGGGGAGTCGGGAGGTGAGACACTTGCCGCAAAATATCTAGCCTCTGACCTGCTCTTGTAGCCACAGTATTTATGTGGCTGGCCCAGTTAAGTTTCTGGTCAATGGTGACCTCCAGGATGTTGATGGTGGGGGTTTCGGCGATGGTAATGCCGTTGAATGTCAGGGGGAGGTGGTTAGGCTTTCTCTTATTGGAGATGGTCATTGCCTGGCACTTGTGTGGCGTGAATGTTACTTGCCACTTATCAGCCCAACCCTGGATGTTGCCCAGGTCTTGCTGCATGCGGGCACGGACTGCTTCATTTTCTGAGGAATTGCGAATGGACCGGAACACTGTGCAATCATCAGCGAACATTCTGACCTTATGATGGAGGGAAGGTCACTGATGAAGCAGCTGAAGGTGGTTGGGCCTAGGACACTGCCCTGAGGAACTCCTCCAGCGAAGTGATGATTGGCCTCCAACCACCACAACCAGCTTCCTTTGTGCTAGGTATGACTCCAGCCAGTGGAGAGTTTCCCCCCCCCCGATTCCCATTGACTTCAATTTTACAAGGGCTCCTTGATGCCACACTCGGTCAAATGCTGCCTTGCTGTCTCCTAAAGCAACTCTGGTTGGATATATTCCTGGAGGTTTGATCACATGACCTCCCTCCCACAACCGCCCTGCCCAGCCAAACAGCTTTTCTCCCCCTCTCCAAAATGTTATCACTATTAGAATCATACAGCAAAGAAGTTCGGCCCATCTTTGAAAGAGCTGACCAATTAGTCCCACTGGCTTGCTCTTTCCCCATAACCTTGCAAATCTATTCTTTTCAAGTCTCTATCCACAAAAGTAACAAGAGAGGGAGAGAGAGAAAACAGGAGTTTAGAAGAATGAGAGGTGATCTCATTGAAACATACAAGATTCTGAGGGGGATTGACAGGGTAGATGCTGAGAGGTTGTTTCCCCCTGGCTAGGGAGTCCAGAACCAGGGGTCACAGTCTCAGAATAAGGGTGCGGCCATTTAGGACTGAGATGAGGAGAAATTTCTTCACACAGAGGGTGGTGAATCTTTGGAATTCTCTACCCCAGAGGGCTGTGGAGGCTCAGTCGTTGAGTATATTCAAGACAGAGAACGATAGATTTTTGAATATTAAGGGAACCAAGGTTATATGGGGATAGTACAGTAAAGTGGAGATGAGGTAGAAGATCAGCCATGATCTTATTGAATGGCGGAACAGGCTCGAGGGGCCGAATGGCCGACTCCAGCTCCTATTTCTTATGTTCTTACTGCCTGCAATAAAACACAAGCTGGAACAGATGGCAGAGAATGCCAGGGCTAATTTTTTAGTTCCAAATCAGTTTTAATAAGGATTAAATATGTATGGCAAACAATTTAATCTCATCCTGGCGTCAATGTTTGGCAGCAAGTTACTTCTAATAATATGGAACGGAAGACGCACTACTTCATGACTCAGTTTTAGTTTCCTTAAATGAATATGAATTAGAACCAAGTTCGTTTGTAGCAGTTGCCATGGGAGACAGCACTAGGCCAAGGTCAGAGTTCAGTTTTAATTCAACTTGATTGGAGGCTGGTGTAAATTCTTCGAGTGAAAGGCTTGTTGGGACTTGGTTCGAGAGCTTGGCTCTTGTGCACTCACACACAGAGCTAATGCTGCCACCAAGTGGCCGCTCACACAGCCTGTCAGAAATACTAAAATAACAACAGAAAATGCTGGAAACACTCAGCAGGCCAGGCAGCATCTGCGGAGAGAGAAACAGAGTCAACGTTTCGATTCGGGGACCCTTCGTCAGAACTGGAAAAAGTTAGAGATGCGACAGGTTTTAAGCAGGTGCAAGGGGGCAGGGAAACGGGGGCGGGAGGGGAAGAAAGAATAAAAGGGACGGTCTGTGCTAGGGTGGAAGGCAGGAGAGACTAAATGTTGCAAATGGGAATGGCAGAATCATCAACAGCTGCCATGTGAAAAAATGGGGGCCGAGGTTATGGTCTGAAATTGTTGAACTCTATGTTGAGTCCAGAAGGCTGTAAAGTGCCTAATCGAAAGATGAGGTGCTGTTCCTCGAGCTTACATTCAGCTTCATTGGAACAGTGTAAGAGGCCGAGGACAGAGAGGTCAGAGTGGGAGTGGAGCGGAGAATTAAAGTGACAGGCCACCGGGAGCTCGGGGTCCCCCTTACGGACTGAACGGAGGTGTTCTGCAAAGCGGTCACCCAATCTGCGTTTGGTCTCCCCAATGTAGAGGAGACCGCATCGTGAGCAGCCAATACAGTATTTTGCTATTCTGTTAGAAATACTGTTTGACTCACTCGACAGTGTAACTTCACTATAACCACTGCCTTGAAGGGCTATTCCTGCTAGGAATTTTCTAATTCCCCCCCCCCCCCTTTCTTTTCTCTTTTGTGTATTGGGGGTGCGGGGGGGGGGGGGGGGGGCGGTAAAGTTTCCCTCTTCTATCATTTGAAATGGTTTTTTCTTTGCTAATTTTCTCTCCCAGCTCTCTCTCTCGCCAAGCTACTGAATTTTTGCTGAGGGAACGTGCTTCCATGGGTGACAGAGGCCCCTCTCGCACTTGTCCAAGTGGCCGATATTCAGCTGTGAGTCTTCACCATGAGAGTTGGAGGCCTATTCCACTGTGGGGGGCAGCACAGCCAAGAACAATCTTGTTCACTCTCTAACCCCACAAGTCCACTTCCAGCCGGGAGTTCTGGATAGTGTTTGGGAGTATGAAAAGGACTCAGTTTCCAAAATTCCATGGATTCTAGAACGGTTCCCGCGGATTGGAAGGTAGCAAATGTAACCCCACTATTTAAGAAAGGAGGGAGAGAGAAAACGGGGAACTACAGACCAGTTAGCCTGACATCAGTAATAGGGGAAATGCTAGAACCTATTATTAAGGACGTGGTAATAGGGCACTTAGAAAATAATAATAGGATTGGGCAGAGTCAACACAGATTTATGAAAGGGAAATAGTGTTTGACAAATCTGTTAGAATTTTTTGAGGTTGTAACTAGCAGAATAGATAAGGGGGAACCAGCGGATGTGGTGTATTTGGATTTTCAGAAGGCATTCAATAAGGTGCCACACAAGAGATTATTAAACAAAATTAGGGCTCATGGGATTGGGGGTAATATACTAGCATGGATTGAGAATTGGTTAATGGACAGAAAACAGAGAGTAGGAATAAATGGGTCATTTTCGGTTGGCAGGCTGTAACTAGTGGGGTACCGCAAGGATCAGTGCTTGGGCCTCAGCTATTCACAATCTATATCAATGATTTGGATGAGGGGACCAAATGTAATATATCCAAGTTTGCTGATGATACAAAGCTGGGTGGGAATGTAAGTTGTGAGGAGGATGCAAGGAGGCTTCACGGGGATATAGACAGGCTAAGTGAGTGGGCAAGAATATGGCAAATGGAATATAATGTGGAGAAATGTGAAGTTATCCACTTTGGTAGGAAAAATAGAAAAGCAGAGTATTTTATAAATGGTGAAAGATTATGAAATGTTGGTGTTCAGAGGGACCTGGGTGTCCTTGTACACGAATCACTGAAAGTTAACATGCAGGTACAGCAAGCAATTAGGAAAGCAAATGGTATGTTGGCCTTTATTACAAGAGGATTTGAGTATAAGAGTAAAGACGTCTTACTGCAATTATATTGGGCCCTGGTGAGACCACACCTGGAGTATTGTGTACAGTTTTGGTCTCCTTACCTTAGGAAGGATATACTTGCCATAGAGGGAGTGCGATGAAGGTTCACCAGACTGGTTCCTGGGATGGGGGGATTGTCCTATGAGGACAGATTGAGTAGACTAGGCCTATATTCTCTAGAGTTTAGAAGAATGAGAGGTGATCGCATTGAAACATACAAAATTCTTACAGGGCTTGACAGGGTAGATGCAGGGAGGATGTTTCCCCTGGCTCGGGAGTCTAGAACCAGGGGTCACAGTCTCAGAATAAGGGGTTGACCATTTAGGACTGAGATGAGGAGAAATTCCTTCACTCAGAGGGTGGTGAATCTTTGGAATTCTCTACCCCAGAGGGCTGTGGAGGCTCAGTCGTTGAGTATATTCAAGACAGAGATTGATAGTTTTTGGAATATTAAGGGAATCAAGGGATATGGGGATAGTGCAGGAAAGTGGAGATGAGGTAGAAGATCAGCCATGATCTTATTGAATGGCGGAGCAGGCTCGAGGGGCCAAATGGCTTACTCCTGCTCCTATTTCTTATGTTATGTTTTATAATCCCTTCCCTAACTCAGATGCAATGATCCCAATTATAGCACTCCTATCACTGCCCTACTTCAGCACAGTCTGGGGACTGAGCCTTGTCTGCATGACTCACTGGATAAACCTTTAGGCCACTGGGGAGCGACTTTATATAATTGATGTTCCCTTTCCTCTAGAATGGGACTAAATTGGAGAGCTCTTTCAAAGAGCCGGCACAGGCACGACGGGCCGAATGGCCTCCTTCTGTGCTGTAAGCTTCTAGTCACCTGACCTGACACCCCTGCAGGTCTGCAGTTTCCGTGTTGCTGCCCATACAGTCAGCCACTAGGGGGCACCGGGAGCGTGTTTATTCGATTGATGTTGTTGCAATGTCCTCTTGACTGGGACTGTCAAAACATGTTGCAAAACCAGCACACCGTACAATTTGTTGTCAGGACTCACAGACAAATGCTGGCAAGGCTGCATTTTTTGCGCATCCGTGGCTCAGTGGGTAGCACACTCATCTCTGAGTCAGAAGGTTGTGGGTTCACAGTCCCCACTCCAGAGACTTGAGCACATAAAGCTAGGCTGACACTCCCAGTGCAGTGCTGAGGGAGTGCTGCACTGTCGGAGGTGCCGTCTTTCGGATGAGACGTTAAACCGAGGCCCCTGTCTGCTTTCTCTCGGGTGGACGTAAAAGATCCCACGGCACTATTTCGAAGAGGAGCAGGGGAGTTCTCCCTGGGTGTCCTGGGCCAATATTTATCCCTCAATCAACATCACTAAAAACAGATGATCTGGTCATTATCACATTGTTGTTTGTGGGAGCTTGCTGTGCGCAAATTGGCTGCTGCGTTTCCCACATTACAACAGTGACCGCACTTCAAAAAGTACTTCATTGGCTGCAAAGCGCTTTGGGATGTCCGGTGGCCGTGAAAGGCGCTATAGAAATGCAATTCTTTCCTTTCTTTTATCCTTAGTTTCCCTGAGAAGATGGTAGTGAGCTGCCTTATTCAAATAGCGATTGTTTTTAATCAGAAAAGTAACGTCTGGAGGATTTAAATTGGCGAGAAGGAAATTGAAAATCGATATCAGGAAGAAGTTTTCTTTTCCCGAAGAGTGATGAACTCTCGGAATGATCTTCCAGACAGAGCAGGAGAGACACAAACATCGAGAAGGTTTAAAAATAGCTGGATGTTATAACGGGAGTCATGGCACCCGAGAGGTGAGTGGGTAATGGCTTTGAAAGATGTCTGATACAATAATAGTCTCTTACTATCTGACAGGCATCAGATTAAAAAAAAAATATAGTATGCATTCTGTTTGCGTGGGCGTGTATCTGAAAGAGGGAGAAAACTTGCATTTATATAGCTACTTTCATGTCTTCAAACATCCCAGAGTGCTTCACAGCCAATGAAGTACTTTTTGAAGTGTAGTCACTGTTGTAAAGTGGGAAACGCGGCAGCCAATTTGCGCACAGCAAGCTCCCACAAACAGCAATGAGATAAATGACCAGATCATCTGTAGAGGCAGGAATGTTGACCAGGATAACAACAGAAAATACTGGAAGCACTCAGCAGGCCAGGCAGCATCCGTGGAGAGAGAAACAGAGTCAACGTTTTAGGTCTGTGACCCTTCATCAGAACATGTTGACTAGGATACTGGAGGGACTCCCCTGCTCTTCTTCAAATAGTGCGATAGGATCCGTTACCTGAGAGAGAGCAGACGGGGTCTCGGTTTAACGTCTCATCTGAAAGCCGGCACCTCCGACAGTGCGGCACTCCCTCAGCACTGCACTGGAGTGTCAGCCTAGATTTTTGTGCTCAAGTCTCTGGAGTGGGACTTGAACCCACAACCTTCTGACTCAGAGGCGAGGGTGCTACCCACTGAGCCACGGCAAAATGAATGCACAAAATTGACGGAAAAGACCAACTGGCCCATCTAGTCGGCCCCACACCATGATGGCCCGAGCATCGCGACTAAACACGTCTCCCCTGCCCCCTCACCCATCCCCCACCCCGCAGCCATGTAATCTCCTGGGAGAGGTAAAAAAAAAACAGAAAAAAAGCAGGGTAAAATATCCTGGAAAATTCGTCTCCGACCCCCCTCGGGCATTTGAAGCAGTCCAGGTGTTCAGCTGGACCAAGTGTTGTCTAGAAAGACCCTTACCTTCTATATGATGTGATCTCCGCCCCAGTCAGGAAGCGGTCCCGCTCCCTCTCGAAGGGACACAGAGAGTCTGCACCCAACACACCAGGCGGGGACACCTTCCAGAGGCTCACCACTCTCTGGGGAAAGAAGAACTGCCCAACGTCCAGTCTATTCCTCCTCTCAGCACGGGGAATTGGGCCAGTTCAGTACGGAGGGTGCATCATTGACTCCATGATGCTTTGCACTCAACGTACAACTAATTTTACCCCGTGCTTTGTAGTTAAGCCAAAATGCATAGATTTCCAATGAAACAGCTGGGCCGGATGCAACTATCCCAGGACATTCTTACAGCAACATTACATAGAACGACATCGATTCTATGGCACAGAAACAGGCCATTCGGCCCAACTGATCCCTGCTGGCCTTTATGCTCCACACAAGCCTCCTCCCACCCCTATCAGCCCTGGGTCTCCTTTCTCTTGAAAAGAGAAGGCTGAGGGGTGACCTAATAGAGGTCTTTAAAATTAAGAAAGGTTTTGATAAGAGTGGACACAGAGAGAATGTTTCTACTTGTGGGGAAGAGCATAACTGGAGGCCATCAAGATAGTCACCAAGAAATCCAATAGGGAATTCAGAAGAAACTTCTTTACCCAGAGAGTGGTGAGAATGTGGAACTCGCTACCACAGGGAGTGGTTGAAGCGAATAGTAGAGATGCATTTAAGGGGAGGCTAGACAAGCATATGAGGGAGAAGGGAATAAAAAGAAAGACTTGCATTTATACAGCACCTTTCACGACTACCAGACATCTCAAAGCGCTTTACAGCCAATGAAATACTTTTGAATTGGAGTCACTGTTGCAATGTGGGAAACATGGCAGCCAATTTGCGCACAGCAAGGTCCCACAAACAGCAATGTGATAATGACCAGATAATCTGTTTTAGTGATAAATATTGGCCAGGACACCAGGGATAACTCCCTGTTCTTCTTCGAAATAGTGCCACGGGATCTTTTACGTCCACCTGAGAGAGCAGACGGGGCCTCGGTTTAACGTCTACATCCGAAAGACGGCACCTCTGACAGTGCCGCACTCCCTCAGCACTGTAGTGAGAGTGTCAGCCTAGTTTTATGTGCTCAAGTCCCTGGAGTGGGACTATGAACCCACAATCTTTCTGACTCAGAGGCGAGTGTGCTACCCACTGAGCCACAGCTGACACAATAGAGGGTTACGCTGACAGAGTTAGATGAGGAAAGACGGGAGGAGGCTCGAGTGGAGCATAAATGTGGTTGGGCCGAATGGCCTGTTTCTGTGCTGCATATCCTATGTCAGCATAACCTTCTATTCCTTTCTCCCTCATGCGTTTATCTAGCTTCCCCTTAAAAAGGTTGAGTAGGTTGGGCCTCTACTCATTGGAATTCAGAAGAATGAGAGGCGATCTTATCGAAACATACAAGATTGTGAGGGGGCTTGATCGGGTGGATATTTCCACTGATGGGTGAGACTAGAACTAGGGGGCATAATCTTAGAATAAGGGGCTGCCGTTTCAAAACTGAGATGAGGAGAAACTTCTTCACTCAGAGGGTAGTAAATCTATGGAATTTGCTACCTCAGAGAGCTGTGGAAGCTGCGACATTAAATAAATTTAAAACGGAGATAGACAGTTTCCGAGCTGATAAGGGAATTAAGGGTTATGGGGAGCGGGCAGGGAAGTGGACGTGAGTCTAGGTTCGGATCAGCCATGATCCTATTGAATGGCGGAGCAGGCCCGAGGGGTCATATGGCCCACTCCTGCTCCTGCTTCTTATGTAAATGCAATCGCCTCAACCACTCCCCGTGGAATTCGCAGAGCGCGAATGGCCGAAATTCAGCAAATCCTTTATTATGCAATAAAAGGGATATAATCAAAGAAACACACGCTGGGAGCAGTAGAAGTTTATTTGGATAAAAAAAACATTCACACGAATGTCAAAGAGAGATGACCAAAATATACAGAAATATCATAAGTAGCATAATTTGAGGTATTGATGTCATCTAGTCTATTTACCAGTTAATACATAATATAGATACAATAGTCAATGCACACAAGGAATAAAAATTAATAAAAAGACTTGCAGCATGTTACTGCATGGCCAGTCTACATTCCAAATCTTCGTTAACCAATCCTCAGATCTTTTCTTATATTGCTTTTGTGTCGCTAACATTTTTGTACATGGTTCAGTGGCAACAGGCAAAAACAGGTTTTTGGCTCACTTTGCCTTCTTATATTTATTTTTTTTGTCGAGTCCCACTTTTTTTTTAAATTAAAAAATATTTAAAATCTCTGAACATTATGATAAAGAGTTGTAAGAGGTAGCTATAAAACTTTTTTTTCTTTTACTTCGTAAAGTTCAAAATGAAACACAGTAAGTTGTTTTAACACTTTTTAGAAAAAAAAACGCCGAGGCTGACAGAAGGGTCATTCACTGTCGTTTTTTTTCTCTCTCTCTCTCTCCGCCCCTGAGTACCACAAGATAACCTTTGAACTTTGGCCGGGTTTAAGCTGGAACCTGGCACCAGTCGGTTACTTCACGTTTTGAAGTGCTCCCTGAATAATGGTGCTTATGTTAATGTCAATTCAGCGACGCACTGTACACCCGGTATTTTTTTTGCTGTCGTCACGGCTCAGCTGTAGAACATCAGGTGGCAAAGCCGCCATTTTGGTTCAATTAAGGACGCTTTATAAGCCATCCGATCAGGATTCAGTGTTACTCCTCGTTGAAAGGTATACCAGACACAGAAGCAGCCCTCCTCTAATCTACAGGCCCCTCAAACGCAAAGATTGGCATCACCAAAATGGCGGCTTCCTTGGTGTACCTGGTCTTGGCTATGGTTGTCTCTTTGAGGTGTTGCCCATCACCTTGGTTTCTCGGTTCAAAAGCATTTGTTTTTGTCGTGAGCTCGTTAAAAAGAGAGAAACCAAAATCTAACCACCTGCAATGCCAAAAGATCCCAAAATGATGCGCGTTCTTAGAAGTGTACAGCACAGAAGGAGGCCGTTTGGCCCATCGTGCCTGTGCCGGCTCTTTTGTAAGAGCTGTCCGATTAGTCCCAGCCCCCTCTGCTCTTTCTCCATAGCTCTTGCTTTGAGACACGAAACCTAGCATTAAACATTAAAACAGTCCCTCCTGTCCTCCACCACCCCCCCCAGAAAACAAGCATTGTGAAATCTGCCACGTACTCATTGCACCGGTTCGGATATCCCAGACCTGGCCCCTTGCTTAGCTGCAGAGTGACTGGTTTCTGCACTATAAATTGCTGATAAGAACGGACTTTAATGAATTGGGGCAGTTCAACGAGTTCCTCTCGCTCAGTGACATCCTCCGAACTGATAATGGTTGAACATTTACACTTAACGAGCTGCCCTGCAAATTTCAATTAGGCCTGCTGGGTGTTGTGAAACATCCCCTCGATTATACCGTGTGTGTGAACGGGAAGGGACGTGACCTGGATGTTGCAAGTCAGCACCCGTCTATTTCAAGATGTCAGCAGTGTCGTGTGAATTACAGACTGCAGGAGTCTCACTGTGTTGCGGCTCCAAGGGTCGGCTGTCCTGACGGTGCACTCACGCACGGTGCAAATTCCGCAACGTGCTGTCGCTGTCTCTAGTCGTCAGATTTATTCATGAGATGCGGGCAACGTTGGCGAGACCGCGCTCATTGGCCATCCCCTAGCTTGTACAACAGAGGGCCTTGCTGGGCCAGTTCAGCGGGCATCGTGCGGGACTAGGGTCACGGCTCGAGGAGGCGGGGGCTCCCACCCCTGTAGGACATTCATCAACCAGTTGGGTCTTTAAAATACAGAGTGACTGCTGCCAACGGACCAGAAGCTGCGCAGAAGCATTCTGCGCGGAAATGTTAACGTTAACCAATTCAACCTTTCATTTTTATTTTCTTCAGTTCAGCCGCAGCCATCTCTTTTCCCCGCGCCCTCCCCTCCTTTCTCTCTCACCAATCTGTGGGAAGTCCTGCGAGAATGACCAAAAAAACCACTGGAACTGCGCGTGAGCAACTACTTTATTTCGCAGGCAGCAGCCGCGCCCCTTAAAATATTCCAGCAGCTTTCATGATCATCAACGGTTCAGTCAGTCAGTGAATGGTTCAGTCAGTTGGTGAATGGTTCAGTCAGTGAATGGTTCAGTCAGTCAGTGAATGGTTCAGTCAGTGAATGGTTCAGTCAGTCAGTGAATGGTTCAGTCAGTGAATGGTTCAGTCAGTGAATGGTTCAGTCAGTCAGTGAATGGTTCAGTCAGTGAATGGTTCAGTCAGTCAGTGAATGGTTCAGTCAGTGAATGGTTCAGTCAGTCAGTGAATGGTTCAGTCAGTGAATGGTTGAGTCAGTCAGTGAATGGTTCAGTCAGTGAATGGTTCAGTCAGTCAGTGAATGGTTCAGTCAGTCAGTGAATGGTTCAGTCAGTGAATGGTTCAGTCAGTGAATGGTTCAGTCAGTCAGTGAATGGTTCAGTCAGTGAATGGTTCAGTCAATCAGTGAATGGTTGAGTCAGTGAATGGTTGAGTCAGTGAATGATTCAGTCAGTGAATGGTTCAGTCAGTGAATGGTTCAGTCAGTGAATGGTTCAGTCAGTCAGTGAATGGTTCAGTCAGTGAATGATTCAGTCAGTGAATGGTTCAGTCAGTGAATGGTTCAGTCAGTGAATGGTTCAGTCAGTCAATGATCGATTCAGTCAGTGAATGGTTGAGTCAGTCAGTGAATGGTTCAGTCAGTCAGTGAATGGTTCAGTCAATCAGTGAATGGTTCAGTCAGTCAGTGAATGGTTCAGTCAGTGAATGGTTCAGTCAGTCAGTGAATGGTTCAGTCAGTCAGTGAATGGTTCAGTCAGTGAATGGTTCAGTCAGTCAGTGAATGGTTCAGTCAGTGAATGATTCAGTCAGTGAATGGTTCAGTCAGTGAATGGTTCAGTCAGTGAATGGTTCAGTCAGTCAATGATCGATTCAGTCAGTGAATGGTTGAGTCAGTCAGTGAATGGTTCAGTCAGTCAGTGAATGGTTCAGTCAATCAGTGAATGGTTCAGTCAGTCAGTGAATGGTTCAGTCAGTGAATGGTTCAGTCAGTCAGTGAATGGTTCAGTCAGTCAGTGAATGGTTCAGTCAGTGAATGGTTCAGTCAGTCAGTTAATGGTTCAGTCAGTCAGTGAATGGTTCAGTCAGTGAATGGTTCAGTCAGTGAATGGTTCAGTCAGTCAGTTAATGGTTCAGTCAGTCAGTGAATGGTTCAGTCAGTGAATGGTTCAGTCAGTCAGTGAATGGTTCAGTCAGTCAGTGAATGGTTCAGTCAGTGAATGGTTCAGTCAGTCAGTGAATGGTTCAGTCAGTGAATGGTTCAGTCAGTCAGTGAATGGTTCAGTCAGTGAATGGTTGAGTCAGTCAGTGAATGGTTCAGTCAGTGAATGGTTCAGTCAGTCAGTGAATGGTTCAGTCAGTCAGTGAATGGTTGAGTCAGTGAATGGTTCAGTCAGTCAGTGAATGGTTCAGTCAGTCAGTGAATGGTTGAGTCAGTGAATGGTTCAGTCAGTTAGTGAATGGTTGAGTCAGTCAGTGAATGGTTGAGTCAGTCAGTGAATGGTTCAGTCAGTGAATGGTTCAGTCAGTCAGTGAATGGTTGAGTCAGTCAGTGAATGGTTCAGTCAGTCAGTGAATGGTTCAGTCAGTGAATGGTTCAGTCAGTCAGTGAATGGTTCAGTCAGTGAATGGTTGAGTCAGTCAGTGAATGGTTCAGTCAGTCAGTGAATGGTTCAGTCAGTCAGTGAACAGCAATGCTCCCGCTAAGGTGCGTGCGCGCAGCCGCACAGTAAGCTGAAAGCTCCCGCGCCGGCCGCTCACTGGCATTTCCACTGTAAATACCACGTATGGGCAGAAACTTAAAGGGACCGCGCATTAAAAGAAACAGGCCGTGCAGAATAGAGTGCAGCTTACAGAGAACACTGGTGAACAGTCAGTAACGGTTATTTATCAAGATGAGTCATGACTGGATTTACATAGCAGTCGTCAGAAGAAATGATTTTTAAAACTAGTTGACCCTTTTGGACTTGTCTAGCTTGCAGGCCACACACTGGATTAACCTTTCGAGATTACTGCTGCTTTGCCCGGAGTTGCACAAGTGCCATTAAAATCTGACAGCTGAGCCTCAGATATCAGCCCATCCCTGTGTTTCTGCCAATGCTCCATTGAGGCCCTTTATATGACTTTTACCTTGGAGATAAGGGGCAATACACTGAACTCAGCTTACAGAGGGAACGGTGAGCCGAGTGCCTCTTATTAAAAATATTACAACAAAGATTTCTACTTAGCCTTTGTTCTTGCCGATATTAAAAGATTTGGGCCTCGAGTGCGATTAATGGGCTCAACAGGTGGGCAGACTTTTGATGAGCCCAAAGGTTCAAGGCTGCTGAATTATGGGAACTCAGTTGAAAGGTCATGAGGAACTCTGGATCTTCTATCTCCATTGCACTCTTGGGGTCTGAGGAAGGATGTTCCTGCCATGGAAGGAGTTCAGCGAAGATTCACAAGGCTGATACCTGGGATGGCAGGAATGACATTTGAGGAGAGATTGGGTCGATTGGGCTTATACTCGCTGGAGTATAGAAGAATGAGAGGGGATCTCATCGAAACATATAAAATTCTGACAGGTCTGGAAAAACTAGATGCAGGAAGAATGTTCCCGATGGTCGGAGAGTCCAGAACCAGGGGTCATAATCTAAGGATAAGGGGTAAGCCATTTAGGACAGAAATGAAGAAGAATTTCTTCACCCAGAGAGTGGTGAACCTGTGGAATTCTCTACCACAGAAGGTAGTTGAGGCCAAGTCATTAAATATATTCAAGAATGAGTTAGATATATTTCTTAAAGCTAAAGGTATCAAGGGATATGGGGAGAAGGCAGGTACAGGGTACTGAGTTTGGATGATCAGCCATGATCTCATTGAATGGCGGAGCAGGCTCGAGGGGCCGAATGGTCTACTCCTGCTCCTATCTTCTATGTTTCTATGTGACTCCTCCACATAAGCTGCCTGATATTTTCATCGGAATTTAATGCTTGAGTATACAAGACGGAGAAACATCTTTGGAATTGCTCCTTTCAAAGAGCTGGCACAGACACGATGGGCCGAACGGCCTCCTTCTGTGCTGTACGCTTCTATGAACGCGAACCTTCATTATAGCTCTTTCTTGTGGGCGGATTTTTAAGAGGTCAGACTATGCCACGGGTGTAGAATTTCCACGGGGTTTTCCCACCCCCCCTCCTCTCCCCATCTTCTGCCATATCTTTGGCCTGAAGGGCCTTTTAGCGCCACTTCTCGCCAGGTTTCCACTGAGGTTCCGGTGGGAGAGCGGGGAAGAAAATCCCGCGGAAATTCTGCCCCTCTCTCTTAAAAGCGGTTCGAGGCCTGGTTTGAAATGCAGCTCGCCTTTTCGCTGAAGCCCTCTCCTAAAGGCAAGCAGATCCATCCCACTGCCTTCAAGTAACTGGCAGCTGGTAATGCCAGTTCGTACCCATAAACTGTGTGCTCTACAAACCGGGCGAATGTCTGTACCGAGGAGCGGAGTGCTTAAGGCATCCAGTGTTGGCAAGTAGCACTCCCAGGTCAGGTACAGTGCGGAGTGGAGCTCCCTCGACATCGCCTCAACAGTGTAGCTGAACCATAACCTCAGACGTGATATTTTTTCGTTCACTCACATTTGGCCACCCTCGAGCGAGGCTGACACTTTAGTGACAAACTGCAGACAGTGAATTCCCCACACGCTGGCTGGGAACTGGGATGAGACTGTGCGAATTCCTTTCTGGCCATGGTGGGGGGGGGGGGCGGGGGGAGTCGGTTCAAACCCCAGCCCCCTAGAGCTACGAAGAGCATGCTTCTAAACCTACCCACCCGTCCGCGACACTTTATAACTAGGAGGATATATCGCGCGTACTTCACACTTATTGACTGGAATTCCAATCGTCATCCCACCAACGTTTTCTGCCTCGCGCACGCATTAAATCCATAGTGCGCGCAAGGTACGAATCTTGCCGGAGAAGCACCGATTAAAACGTGGAGCCACTGAACACTGGCGGCGACACTAACATCAGTCTGCGGCCCGTCAGCCTAAATTTAGGCGGCTTCACTTGGTCTTGCCATGCTTAAACCGACAGTAAAAGAGGGATGTACAGTGCAGTCGGTGACAGTCATAGGCAACATATAAGCAAATCTCTTTGGTGCTCCCCCCCACCTCCCAAAAAAAAAGGACCCAACAGGGGTGACCGTGGTGGCCTGCATGATGCCTGCATTTTTTTTTGGGGGCAGCTTATGCAAGAATATTTATATTGCGGATCGTGGATTGCTGCAGACAAGGCGTTCTCATTCCCCCCCCCACCCCCAGCAAAGTCTGCGGTTCCAACACTACACAAAACACAGGGGGGCGGGGGGGAAACGCTTCATCTCAAAATCTTTGGAGGCGTTGAATGAGCGTTTTTGCGGGGAGCACGGAATTTACTCGCGAATTCTAGCTGTTCTTCATAAAATCTCATCTTTGGTGTTACATTTTTAAAAATGGTTAATTGTCATAACAAACTTGCAAGCATTAAAAAGTACAGACAGTTGAGGTATACACATATATATACACATATATATATATATATATGTAAAGAGACACGGAAAAAAAAATCTGAGGTATTTTTGTTTTCTTTTTCAAGCACTGGATATAATAAATGTGCTGCTTCACAGCACTGACTATTATTATTCTTTAAACAAAAAAAGGAGAGCGTTCCCAGTGGGTGACAATTCCCTTGTGGAACAGACTTATTTGCTTCATTTACAATATCGCCTCAAGTTGTCAAAATAGCCTCGAGAGTCAAGGGTCAAAGGTCGAATGAAGACAGGGCAGGTGTTCCATCCCATTCATGACACCCTAGGCCCCCTTCGTCAGTGCTTGGGAAGTGCCTTTGGTTTTCAGCATTCGAAAACGTGAACCGCAAACACATCTTTTATGATCTTGCAAATACTGTTGTATAAAAGAATATTTAATTCGCTTATTAAAAATGGTTTTCGGTGCGGTAATTCAATTGCGGTTTTGGGAAATGTTAATAACCTTTAACCTTTTGAGTCTCGGGGGGGGGGGGGGGGCAGGGGTGGCCATTTTGACTTTCCGTTAGATCATCAGGAACGAGGCAAATAGGTCACTGATCAGCTATGTCCACAGGCGGCCGAAAGCAGACCTTCCAACTCACTCCCATTCCGAAGGCAATGCCTTCATTCCTGAATAAAACTCACCCCTATTATTTAATATATGTGCAGTTATCTCATTCCTTACTGCACCGATGTATACTGCATCAGGTAGAATAGGTGAACAGTTTGTGACAAGCCAGTGCTATAGGGCGGGGCAGGGGGAGGGAAATCCCCGGCCCATCTGGCTGCACCTCACTCGCCAGCACTTGAGTCCTCCCCTTCATAAAGGTTTTGCCAGTTTGGAAGCCCTGCTTTAAACAGATCTGACCTGCATCGCCTCGTTCTACCTTGAACAAAACAACAACAGTTAAAACGTAAAATACTGGAAAACAAGTTTTCTACAGGCCAACGTCTTAAGGCCTGTTCCACAAGGGCCCAAGGCTCTCTTTGAAAGATGTCCATTTTAGATATAAAAACATCATGTGACTGAACAGAGACACTTCCACTTTCATTGGCCCATCCATATGGTCATTAAAAACTTGGTATATTTATATATATATATATAAAAAGAAAATCTTCAAAAGTATACAAGATTAAAATGGACTTGCTACAGACACATTGAGGCACTGGCTCATTTTAATCCAGTATTCTCAAAATACTGACTGTTTTAAGCTGTGCTACTCAGTTGATTGAAATCCTTGGATGTGAATTGGAAATGCCGAGGTATGTAGAGGAAGGATCTGCCTCGGTTCAGTCTTGAAGCTCAGTCCACCTGGCCTTCTAATGGAATTGGTCTCTTCGAATCACACGACTGATTTATGACTGGTGGGTAATGCACACACGCCAGGGAGCGACCATTTGAATCCGAGAGCTGCGCTGTTTTGAGGAACTTTTGAGGTTTTGAGCTTGTACTCAACCTTTAGCTATCCGAGTCACAGGAGGTGAGGAGACCATTCCTGATTCTCAGCACTCTTGTTTTCATTCTTCCTGGCTCTCTTGTCGTTAAGCGGTTCGCTACCTTTTCAGAATCCTTGGGGGATTGCTTAGACCGTCTTCGTTAGTACAGAGTCATCAGGACGCAATTGGAGAGAGCCCGACAGAGCGAGAGGGTCTCAGCTTCACTCTTCCACTATCTCAGCAAGGGTGGTGGGCAGAAGGACTACAATTGGCCTTGAGATAGGGAGGGGGAGCATCAGTCGGACCTCCTAATTGCTATCCAGCGCTGGATGTCAGGTTTGGGCTGGGGTTGGGCGGTAATGTACACATTAAACCCCCCCCCCTCCCTCCCCACAGTTCAATAGCCCACCACCGCTCAATGCCTAGACTAGCACATGAAGAACAGCCCATTAGGTGAGGTATCTAGGGGGAGCTGGCCACCCGTGCGACTGCCCGTCAACGCGGCTCACGGCCCCATTAGGAGAAATGGGGAAGGGGAGAAAAGGGTAAAAAGGAGAACAAGAAACACGAAAAATAGATGGCTGGGGGAAAAGAAGAGCAAGTTACACTCACCGAATAGTAGCTGCGAGGAATTACAGCAGCTGAGGGAAGAGCTATCTTGTGGGTGGGACCAATGCTTTGTGGTCGCTGAATAAGTCAAATTCTGTTTTTTGTTATGGGATGTTCCGGGATTTTTTTTTATGGTGGCTCGAATTCCGCCATTCCCTCCATTTTCCCCGGTGAAAAGTGTAAGTCAGAGCGAGGCCTTGCTCACAGGCTTTTTGCCCTCCTCCTGGTAAAAAGGCCGAAGGTCAAAGGGGAGGAATAAGGCTTGTTAGGAAAATGCTCACACACACACACACACACACACACACACACACGAGCTTTCTTGGAACGAGTATATAAAATTTGGCTGCATCTGACTGATTGGCACGCGAGCAGTGTGAAATTGAGGAGCGGCCAGGCTGCTCCGTTACCATGGAGATGGTTGGCAAGGGGTTACTTTGGCAATGTGCTTGAATGGGCACAGGCAAATCCATCCGTTGCTTTATTCCAGGACAGGGGGCCATAGCAAACTGTTTCTGTACTTCTGGCCCCCCACAGTAACTGGATGCACCGAGAGTCAACTGGAACTAGCATGGATGTCTCACGCCATTGAGTCTAGGCCTATACCATGGAATCATAGAAACCTACAGCACAGAAGGAGGCCATTTGGCCCGTCGTGCCTGTGCTGGCTCTTTGAAAGAGCAGTCGTGCTTAGTCCCACACCCCCTGCTTTTTTGTCCGTAACCCTGAGAGTTCCTCATCCTCGAGCCCAACTCCCTGTTAAAATTATCTATGAATCAGTTTCCCACCGCCTTTTCAGGTCGAGCGTTCCAGAATCCAGATCTCGCCGCGCGAAAACATTTCTCCTCATCTCCCCTCTAGATCTTTTGCCAATGGTTTTGAATCTATGACCTCTAGTTGTTGACCCACTGGCCAGAGGGGATATTTTTTTCCCCTATTTACTCTGTCAGTATCTGAGTTAACAGGTTGGAAATGCGTAGCAGGCCAAAAAGCACCTGAAAGAGAAAGACAGGCCAACCTTTAAGAGGAGGCTCCTCATCAGTTCTACTGGGGGTCCCACCAGAAATGTTAAATCTGTCTTTTCCAGGTGCTCACCAGCCCGCTATCCATTCCCAACGCGTTCCATTTTTGTTTCAGATTCCCCAGCCTCCTTTAATATTATGAATGGGTTTGAGAGGGTAGACTTAAGAGAAAATGGCTTCGCTTGTGGGTGAGACCAAAACTAGGGGCCATAAATATAAGATAGTCACTAATAAATCCAATCGGGAATTCAGGAGAAACTTCTTTACCAAGAGAGTGGTGAGAATGTGGAACTCGCTACCACAGGGAGTGGTTGAGGCGAATAGCATTGATGCATTTCAGGGGAGGCTAGATAAACACATGAGGGAGAAAGGAATTGAAGGCTATGCTGATAGGGTGAGATGATGAGGGGTGGGAGGAGGCTGGTGTGGAGCATAAACACCGGCACGGACCAGTTGGGCCAAGTGGCCTGTTTCTGTGCTGTACATTCGATGTAATTCTCTTGTTAGTTTTCCTTCCTCTCCCTAGCCCTATCCAGCTCAGTGTGCCCTGAACTGCTTAAGAACACACTGGGTCTGAGTGTCTGGAACACCCTTGTGTACCACCAGATCCAGGCCGGAGCTATGGGGTTCGCCTTATCTGAGGAAGGATGTTCTTGCCATGGAAGGAGTTCAGCGAAGATTCACAAGGCTGATACCTGGGATGGCAGGAATGACATTTGAGGAGAGATTGGGTCGATTGGGCTTATACTCGTTGGAGTATAGAAGAATGAGAGGGGATCTCATCGAAACATATAAAATTCTGACAGGTCTGGACAAACTAGATGCAGGAAGAATGTTCCCGATGGTCGGAGAGTCCAGAACCAGTGGTCACAATCTAAGGATAAGGGGTAAGCCATTTAGGACAGAAATGAAGAAGAATTTCTTCACCCAGAGAGTGGTGAACCTGTGGAATTCTCTACCACAGAAGGTAGTTGAGGCCAAGTCATTAAATATATTCAAGAATGAGTTAGATATATTTCTTAAAGCTAAAGGTATCAAGGGATATGGGGAGAAGGCAGGTACAGGGTACCGAGTTTGGATGATCAGCCATGGTCTCATCGAATGGCGGAGCAGGCTCGAGGGGCCGAATGGCCTACTCCTGCTCCTATCTTCTATGTTTCCTTCCGTCTAATGGTCACCTCGGGTACCAGATGCACTGGCACTGGGATTGTCTTCAGTGGTTCCCATTGAAGACTCGCTGCTGCTTCACGAGGAAACTCCGTTAATTAACGGTTAGCTCGTTGGAATTGCGTTTCAAGTTCCAGCCCACGCTGGAATGGTGAAGTTGGTCCTCAGCTCGCTGGGGAAGGCTCTACTGGATCATTTCGTTTTAGGAGTGGACTTTTGCCAGGCGAGGCTCCAGGCACGGGAGTCTGGGTCAACCGTAGGGGGAAAGAAAGCAAGAGCACGGCCCAGCGGGGAGTGCGCCCCACTCTTCCAGCTGTGCCCCCGTTTAGGAGACTCCAGCCCCCTCTTTAAAGGCCCGTGTGCTCCCAGATCATCAGCGCAGAGCTGTCGCCACTCTTCCGTTCAGACCCGAGGACGGGGAGAAATACTGCCAGCTACTGCCTGGGGTTGACCAGGGAGCCCTTCTTGACAGCGGAACGTAGTGAGCCCCACGTCCTCATGTCATCCTACCGGCATTCCTTATACCGCCCGAGCGAGGCTGGATTCGAAAGCAGATTGGTGACTGTCGTGGTGTGGTGACACATTGGGGGTCATTTTGTGCAACGGGTGATAGCAAATCAGCAGGCCGGATTATATCTCCCCCCATTTTTATTTCCATTAAAGCCCATGAAAGGAGGCAGCTTTAAGGTCATTGGCAAAAGAACCAGAGGGGAGATGAGGAGATTGTTTTAAAGCAGCGGGTTGCTATGATCTGGAACGCGCTGCCTGAAAGGGCGGCGGAAGCAGATTCAACAGCGACTTTCAAAAGGGAATTGGATAAATACTGGAAAAGGAAAAAATTTGCAGGCCTATGGGGAAAGAGCAGGGGGTAGTGGGACTAATTTTATCGCTCTTTCAAAGAGCCAGCACAGGCACGATGGGCAGAATGGCCTCCTTCTGTGCTGTGCGATTCTATGAATTAAAAATCGGGAGAGACATATAGGGCTGGATTTTCATTGACCCGTGGAGGTGGGTTTGGAGGCGTGTGGGGGGTTTAAATTGCGAAAACTGGCGGGCGGGCACAAGCCCGCCTCCATACATAGAAACATAGAAACATAGAATCTAGGAGCAGGAGTAGGCCATTCGGCCCGTCGAGCCTGCTCCGCCATTCAATACGATCATGGCTGATCATCCAAATCCAGTACCCTGTCCCTGCTTTAATCCCCACAGTACACATATCCCACCCTACCCCCGTAACCCCACGTATTTAATTCCCCCTAACATATCCCATCCTATCCCCATAACCCCACATATTTAATCCCCCCTAACACTAAGGGTCAATTTATCATAGCCAAATCAACCTAACCCACACATTTTTGGACTGTGGGAGGAAACCGGAGCACCCGGAGGAAACCCACGCAGACACGGGGAGAATGTGCAAACTCCACACAGACAGTCACCCGAGATCAGATTCGAACCCGGGTCATTAAATCGTGTCTGCTGGTCCCGACTCCGTCCCGCCTCTAAGAGGCGGGATAGGCTGTTAAGGCCCTTAACAAGCACTAAATTGCCTCTATAATGCCATTTTGAAAGGCCTTTGTGATTTTAACCCTTTTTCTACGTGAAGCACGCCTGTTCTGAACCACGAATGTGAAACCTGGCGGGAGCATGACCGACCGATCGACCGACCGACCGACTGACTGACATACATATCTGGGAGTGGTGGTGGATGGGAGACATATTTGGGAGTGGTGGTGCAAAAATATCTGGGAGCAGACTTAGGGCTGCTGCTCATTTTGCATCGAGGTCCTCTCACAGCAAAGGCCAGGCAGTCTTTGCAGACCTTCAATGCAGCAGCAATGATGACATCATCAGAGGTGACTTTCAGACTGAAAACACTAATTGGTTCATGGGTTCCCACTTGCTGAAACTCAATTGCCCAATTAGGTGAAAATTGCATCAATCTCCCACATCCAATTGCAGGCGGGTGGATAACACGAAAAGCGGATGACACGACCCCAACCCGCCCCAGTATCAAAATCCAGCCCATAATGTCTGCTGATCATTCGATATCCCCCATTTTACACTATCTGACAAAGTCAAAATTACCCCCTTACTATGTTAGTGGCAGGAGTAAACTCCAGCTATGAATGCACTTCACAGAATGAGATTTACCCCTTCTGTGTTCAGGCACGGCACAGCGGACGCTTAGATGTTTAGGAACAGAAGCAATGAACAATCACATCACTCACTTTAGGGTCAGGCACGCAGTGGATTAGAAGTGCGTGAGACCTCCTAAAAGGTGCCCTCACTTGCCTCAGTGCCACACTTAGCATCCTCCCCTGCTTGAAGAACAGAAGAAATAGGAGCAGGAGTGGGCCGTACGGCCCCCCGAGCCTGCTCCGCCATTCAGTAAGATCATGGCTGAACTTCGACCTCAACTCCACTTTCCCACCTTATCCCTTGATTCCCTTAGTTCCCAAGAATCTATCGATCTCAGTCTTGAATACACTCAACGACTGAGCATCTGCAGCCCTTTGGGGTAGAGAATTCCACAGAAGGAGAAAGAGAAGGCTGAGGGGTGACCTAATGGAGGTCTTTAAAATGATGAAAAGTTTTGATAAGAGTGGATACAGAGAGAGAGTGTTTCCACTTGTGGGGAAGAGCATAACTAGAGGCCATCAATATAAGATAGTCACCAAGAAATCCAATAGGGAGTTCAGAAGGAACTTCTTTACCCAAAGAGTGGTGAGAATGTGGAACTCGCTACCACAGGGAGTGGTTGAAGCGAATAGTATAGATGCATTTAAGGGGAGGCTAGACAAGCATATGAGGGAGAAGGGAATAGAGGGTTATGCTGATAGAGTTCGATGAGGAAAGACGGGAGGAGGCTCGAGTGGAGCACAAACACCGGCATGGACTGGTTGGGCCGAATGGCCTGTTTCTGTGCTGTATAATCCTATGTAAAAGTTCAATTATCTAAAACTCCTGCTCAACATGTAGAGGTCCCCACCAATCCCCTCTCACTCTAACGCAGCCTTCACCAGAGACCGGCCGCATCATCAGAAGAAGAGTCTTCCCCACTTGGACAATAATTGAATGACCGCTCAGCTTCTGATCATACTTCCAGCTCGCTGAAAACATTCGGGCTCAAGTGAATGGCCTGAAGCTCGTCCCTCGAATGATGCGGCCAATACGCCCAAGTTGTGGGTGAGGAGGGCGGGGGGGGGGAGTGGGAAGGAAAGAATTTGGAAAAAAGGTCATTTTAGGGGTTTGATTCCTACAGTGGGTCTTCGATGGGACTGCTGCCATCTTGCCTCGGACTGGTTTTGCGAAACGCAGGCGTGATTTTGTGGAAGCCTGTTTGGTCTGTGCGGAAGGTGGCTGGATTACCCGCTGGCCGCGCAGATTGGGAAATCGCAGACCGCGGTGCCTGGGATTTATCGCCAGTGGAAATCAATGGTGGGAAAGTCACCACCGTCGCTCCCGGGGTTTCCCGTTACGCGGGGCCAGCGGGCAAGACTCCCCACCAGCGGCAAGCACTCGGAAAACCAGGCCTCACGTGGCAAGCGGCCTGTTACCTACGTGATACTCTGCATCCTCGCAACCACGACAGGAATGGAGGTTCTTTATAGAGCCAGCGCACACCCTAGAGATAGCCCAGATCTCTCGCACACACACACACACGCACAAACTAGGGTTGCCAACCCTCCAGGATTGGCCTGGAGTCTCCAGGAATTGAAAGTTAATCTCCAGGACACTGCTGCGAGCAACTCAGGAGAAAAAAATCACAGGGGCGTTTAAAAAAAAATTTGTGTTCTTTTTTTCCATTTTCTTTGAGTACTTCTGCTTTATTAGTTATAAAAATATTGGAGATAGAGATAAAAGGCTGTTTGACTGAATCATCCAATCGGATAACAAAGAGTGTGTTCGCTTTCCAATTGGCCGTGAGAAGGCCAGGCACCGCGAGGATGGATATGTCTGGCCACCAATGGCGGAAGCTATACTTGGGAGGCAGGAGGTCATGTGACGAAACTTCCAGGAATACATCCAGCCAGAGATGGCGCCACACACACACACACACACCAGCCAGATTTACTGCAAGATCAGGCCACGATAAACACCCATAGGTAACCTGTGTGAACACAGGCGCTTAACCAGGAACTGACCACCTGACGGTCTGTCCTATTCACAGTTGACTGCAGAGGTTCCAAGCAATTGGTTTGCAGCAATCCCTTTGTGAGACGGTATCCCTTCTGTTGGCTCATGCAACCCAGCCCGGCATCAAATCGAGCCTACAGGGTGCCCTGCGGTCGCGCTGGATGTCCGCTGCAAGGGCAGGGACAAACTCAACTGGGATCCCAACTTTTCCTACGACGTTTTGGTATTCTGGCTTTTCCCCGCACAGACGCCACACTGTTGATCCCTATTGGGGTCCTCAGCGCCCACCAGAGGAAGAGAGGATGGGGAACATTAGGTCAAAGTTCGGCCAAACAGCAGCAATTGGTGGAAGCGACGGATGTGTCCCTCCCAGAGGCCTATCCATTCGAGGCTTCTCAGCCAGAACCAAGGATGAATACGGGAGGGGAATTTAATATGCATGCCACCTGTACAGATTTGAATTGATTTTTTCTTCTTCTTTTTGTTCCCTGATTCCAGCCTGGATTCTATCGAGGACACTTTTGTCACGCCTTCGTGGCCATAACCCTTATGGTGTTCAACCAACCGGGGGGGGGGGGGGCGGGGGGGTGGGGGGGGCAATTCTCCCTCTGCACTGACACAAAGTGACCCTCAGGGTCCTCTCAACAGTGGCTGGCTGACTCGGTGCCAATCACCCGGAAGGAGCGTCTAAACAGCTATGCTATCATACCGGTCGGTGCCCTCAGTCTCCTGATTGAGGGCCTCTCTCTCTCTCTATGTGGGAGTTCATAGGTCAAGCCGCCCTCCTGGATAACCGAGCGGCCGCAAAACATAAAGTTTTTATTATAAATATTATGTCCGCGGCCCGCAATATAAGTGCCGTGTCACAAAAAGGGCAAGGGGCTGATATCCTTTGTACTTCTCCACAGAATATACTCGACGTGCATGCGCTGTGCTCTCATCTCTGCACATCCAGCAGCGATACCTACAACACGCGAGTGCTATAAACCCACCCCCCCAACCCCCGTCCCCAGCCTCTCCTCCACCCCATTAAAAAAGACAAAAATGTAAAAAAAAAAACTGTAGCGCCCCCTGTTGGCTCAGAGGTTAAGTGCACTGGTTAATGTGGAGCTGAGCCACACAAATGAGGTAGGCCCCACGTTCAATCTAGGGCCTGCAGTAGGCTAGCCGTTCTCAGCCGGGATGGCTGCAATTAGCCTCAGCAACCCCTGACCCCTGACCCACTCACCCCCCCCCCCCCATCACCACGGGCTAGGCAGGGTTCCTCCTCCTGATCGCTATCTAGTGACTCCCGGCGGACGTATTGGGTGAGAAAGAAAGTCCCGCATTTGTAGAGCGCCTTTCACAACCTCAGGACGTCCCAAAGCGCTTCACAGCCAATGAAGTACTTTTTGAAGTGTTGTAATGTGGGAAACGCGGCAGCCAATTTGCGCACAGCAAGCTCCCACAAACAGCAATGTGATAATGACCAGATCATCTGTTTGTTGAGGGATAAATATTGGCCCAGGACACCGGGGGGAGAACTCCCTTTCTCTTCTTCAAAACAGTGCCGTGGGATCTTTTACGTCCACCTGGAGGGCAGACGGGGCCTCGGTTTAACGTCTCATCCGAAAGACGGCACCTCCGACAGTGCAGCACTCCCTCAGCACTGCACCGGGAGTGTCAGCCTAGATTTTGTGCTTATGTTTCTGGCGTGGGACTCGAACCCACAACCTTCTGACTCAGAGGCGAGAGTGCTACCCACTGAGCCACAGGCTGACACCTAAAAGGTGTGGGCAGGATTGGCTCCTGGTGTGATCGGTGGATTAGTCTGCTGACACTCAGTATGTAGGCTAACATGCTTGGCTGTGGAATTGGAGGGCAGCGTTGTGCGTGGACCCATAGCCCAGAGAGAGGCAGGTACCCAACATCCCTCTAACAGTTACGCAGTGAGTTGTCGCAATTTAAGGACATCACCTTTATAACCTTCACAGTGACTCCCTATGAATTAATGAACAAAATTACAATAAAAGCTTCTCCTTTTTAGAGGTATTCACGGTTGCATTTTTAAGAAGTTGCTGAACCTTATGAGTGGAGTGAGGAATGACCATAAATAACGCGGCCTCAATCCTACCCTGGACCTCCTCCCTTTTGACTTTTGAATAGTTGCCACAAGCCAACAAAAGGGACACCGTCACTTTAAGGTAAAGTCAAGTAGAATTAAATCACACATATAATTGGCTGCATATTTATATAATAATATATTAAAAATCTTGCGCCTGCATGCACCTCCAGTCAGCTTTATTATTAATTCTTGTGTCCACATTTATAATGGAAACTGGCCATGTAAACGTGTCATGCTGCAATGACACCCTCCTACCAGTGGTGGCACTACCGCTCCTCCACTGGCAGGAGGGCGTAATTCCCGAGTGACAAACTGACAGAGTCTGTTCCCGTTATAAATGCGGATGTCTAAATTTGTAACGGAGATATAAAAATAAGGACAGTATGTATGACTTTAAAATGGGGAGTGAGATACATCTGCACTCCCAGGTCCAATTAACCCTTGCCCTCTGACCCGCCCCGTTCACCTGAAGACGACACTTGGTTTTTGACTACCCCCCCTCTGTGCAACACAAGAGATCGGCCATATATTCTAAAAAAATGAATTGTCACATAGGTTCCTTGAGCTGAAAAGATCTGTGCAATCCTTTTCTGGTTTTTGTTTTTGTTTTTTTTTGCATTTTCCGCTTTCTTCTGTTTCGTAATTCCCTGCCCTTATTCTAGAAAAATACAATCGGGACGAGTCCATTTGCTGACGCAGTGGCGGAGGCCCGCCCTCAGGGGGAGCCGCTGGTGGAGGGCTCGGCAGAGGCGGGGCCCTTGACGGAGGTAGGACTGGATGTGCTCTGTGAACCTGAGGTGGTGCTGCTGCTGGGTCCTGCGATCACATGCACAGCTGGTCTCTGAGCGAACAGCACTCCTGTGCAAGGGAGGGGGGGGGAGGGAAAAAAAGAATAAGGAGATTTCTTTTTTACAAGATCTAACTAAAAGAACGAAAGAAAGAAAGAACCCGCATTTGTATAGCGCCTTTCCTGACCTCAGGATGTCTCAGTCAATGAAGTACTCTTTTTTTGAAGTGTACTCACTCTTGTAAGGTCGGAAACGTGTCACCAATTTGCGCACAGCAAGCTCCCACAAACATTAATGTGATAATGACCAGATAATCTGTTTCTTTTAGTGATGTTGGTTGAGGGATAAATATTGGCCCAGGACATGGGGGATAACTCATCCCCTGCTCTTCTTTGAAATAGTGCCGCGGGATCTTTTACGTCCACCTGAGAGAGCAGACGAGGCCTCGGTTTAACGTCTCATCTGAAAGACGGCACCTCCGACAGTGCAGCACTCCCTCGACACTGCACTAGATTTTGTGCTCGGGTCTCTGGGGTGGGACTATGAAACCACAACCTTCTGACTCAGAGGCGAGGGTTCTACCCACTGAGACCACAGTTGACTCCTGAACCGTATGACAGTGACATAAAGTAGCAATCTAACTAAAAGAACGAAAGAGAGAAAGAACTCGCATTTCTACAGCGCCTTTCACGACCTCAGGACGTCCCGAAGTGCTTTACAGCCGATGAAGCCGAAATGGCTGCGATTAGCCTCAGCACCCTCCACCCCAGCTGCCCCCCCCACCCCCCCCAAAACCTCAGGCTAGGCAGGAGAAACAAAAAGTCAGTCAAACTTCCTGCTCCTGTCGCTATCTAATGATATGTTGGGTGTGAAAGAAAGACTTGCATTTCAATAGCGACTTTCATGACCTCAGGATGTCCCAAAGTACTTTACAGCCAATGAAGTACTTTTTTTTTGAAGTGTAGTCGCTGTTGTAATGTGGGAAACGCGGCAGCCAATTTGCGCACAGCAAGCTCCCACGAACAGCAATGTGGTAATGACCGGACAATCTGGTTTGTGGTGATGTTGGTTGAGGGTAATGCTCCCGTCTAGCTGCGCGGTCACGCAGGCTGCTTGCCGCTTTCTCAATGGGCCGCCCAGTCCCTTAAAAGCACCCAAAAAAAAAATTTAGAGGGGAACATTGGTTGAGGGATAAGTATCGGCCAGGACACCGGGGAGAACTCCCTTGCTCTTACTTTGAGCAACGCCTTTACATCCACCTGAGAGGGCAGACAGGGCCTCGGTTTAACGCCTCATTTGAAAGTTGAACTCCTCCAGACAGTGCAGTGCTTCCTCAGTACCGCACTGGGAGTGCCAGATTAAATTGTGTGCTCAAGTCTCTGGAGTGGGACTCGAACCCACAACCTTCTGGTGATCAAGAGGCGAGAAGTGCTGCCCACTGAGCCACAGCTGACACAATGCCAGCTCTGTTGACCGTTCTGTTTGCCCATCCGGACAGGGTCCAGTGCCGAGTGCGAGCTCAGCAATGCGAACTCACTGGAATTTTGTTCCTTGGTTTTATTACTCTTCGCCCTTTTTTGTGTTGGCGCACTCAACCAGCCGAGACGGGGGGAGGGGGGGGGGGCGGAAATGAGGAAGCTTCCTTCTCGCCCTCGCGCCCTTCTGTTCCGGCGACTCGTGCACGGTAAAACCATGCAAAAGCCGATAAACCGTTGCCTGCCGGCAGTGCTGCGATCGGGACTTGGGAGTATTCGTTTACAATCGGCGATTTGCCGGGGACTCGACGAGACTGGACTGGCGCGGCCGGATCTACTTTCTCCTGGCACCGACGGGCAACGGGCGTGGCTTTGGGTCGGCACCATCAACCCGCTCACCAACAGTCCATTCGCTCCCCATCATCACCTCATTGCCGATGTAAAAAATCATACTTTAAATCGGTTGTAAGAGTTCAGTTGGCTTTCTGGCTTGATTCTTCTTTTGTTTTTAACACAGCATTGCCCATTTTAAACAGGGTTTTGGAAGCAAAAACAGGGCATTGGTGTCACAGCAGGAAATCAGGCCCAGCAGAATTCAAAATGTGCACAGGGCGATCCCGGCGGGCACACCTGCAGATGTTTGAGCGTGGGGCCGGCAAAAACATGCCCCCCCCCCACCCTCAATGGCTCCACAACCAACAGCAGCAGCCCCAGAGTTTTAGATACTTTAAAGGAAGCCAATGGCTTGCTTCTTACCAGGGTTGCCAACTTTAGTTGGATATATTCCTGGAGTTTGCATCACGTGACTCCCAACTGCCCCGCCCCCAGTCAAACATAACTTATAAAATATCAAAGTGTTCAAAGAAAATTTAAAAAATATTCTTTTTTCAATGCTTGTTCTCCTGGGTGGCTTACGGCAGCGTCCAGGAGATGAATCTTTCTAACTCTTTTCTCTAGAAATGAGAGGCGACCTAATCGAGGTCTTGGGAGATTATGAAGGGGTTCGACAGGGGAGGTGTCGAGAAAATGTTACCCCCTGAGGGAGAGACCAAACCTCAGGCTCAGAAGCAACATTCCCGTTAAGCCGCGCAGCGCTCTGGACCTCCCGTGCAGCCGGCTCACTGGCTTTCCAATGGGAAAAACCGGGCCTGCGCGGTATTTTGAAGAGGCCTCGCACCCAAAAAAAAATGAACGGGTTATTGGTCATAAATATAAGAGGGTCACCAATAAATCCAGCCGGGAATTCAGGAGGGACCTCTTTACCCAGAGAGTGGTCAGAATGTGGAACTCGCTCCCACAGGGAGTGGTTGAGGTGAATAGTATCGATGCATTTAAGAGCATAAGAATTAGGAGCAGGAGTCGGCCATTCGGCCCCTCGAGCCTGCTCCACCATTCAATGAGATCATGGCTGATCATCGACCTCAACTCCACTTTCCCGCCCGATCTCCATATCCCTTGATTCCCCTAGAGTCCAAAAATCTATCGATCTCAGCCTTGACTATACTCAAAGACTCAGCATTCTCAGCCCTCGGGGGCAGAGAATTCCAAAGATTCACCACCCTCTGAGTGAAGAAATTCCTCCTCATCTCAGACTTAAATGGCCGACCCCTTATCCTGAGACTGTGCCCCCCCTAGTTCTAGACACTCCAGCTAGGGGGAAACAGCCTCTCAGCATCTACCCTGTCAATCCCCCTCAGAATCTTTAAGACAAAGCTAGATAAACACATGAGGGAGAAAAGGAATTGAAGGATATGCTGATAGGGTGAGATGAAGAGGGGTGGGAGGAGGCTGGTGTGGAGCATAAACACCGGCACGGACCAGTTGGGCCGAATGGCCTGTTTCTGTGCTGTACATTCCATGTCATTCCTGGAAATGCCAGGACAGTACTGGAAGGTAGACAACCCTACTTCTTGCCCAGAATTCTTCCTCGCTGAATTCTTCAGGCTCCCGCCAAATTTTGGAGAGGTTATCTCACTGATTTCAATACTTAAAGGGTGGGCGTCTCTTGTTATTTATTTGTGGGACTAATCTTTAAGTCTCTCCAGTTATGGGCTGGCCTTGTGGTCTCTCTTCTGACAGAAAACATCCAGTTTACTACACTGGGGACACTGGGTCCCTTGGGTGAGCTCCTGACTCCTAGCGTTGCAGCTCAGAGTTGCTGACCGTCCAGGATTGCCCTGGAGTCCTCAGGAATGAAAGATTAAGCTCCAGGACACTGCTGGGAGTGACTCAGGTGAACAATCATAGGCGCATTAAAATAAAATTGTCTTTTAAAAAAATCTTTGAACACTTTTGTTTATTAATTATGGGGGGGGTGTGGGGGAAAGGCTGTTTGATTGACACTCAAGAATCATCCAATCGGCCGACCAAGAGTCTGTTTGCTTTCCAATAGGCCGTGAGAAGGCGAGGCACGGTGAGGATGGGCGTGTTCGGTGGCCAATTGCAGGAGTGCAGAGGTTGGAGGTGAGAGGTCAAAGTGATGAACCCTCCAGGAATACGTCCAACCAGAGTTGGCAACTACCTCCCCCGGCAGCCAAACCTACCAGCGACACTGTCCCAGGTATGGGGAGTCGAACAGGTTGCCTGGGGTCGGGGAGCTGGGATTCTCCCAGCAGATTGGGAAACATATACGAGGCGCCTGCAATAAACGCTCTAATCCCCGGCTGTGCCCTTCAGAATTGTAAAGCGATAAAGCGGGACAGTTTCATTTAGAAACCCAAATTCCACAGGCCTGCTAACCACAGACTGCTTATTAAGCTCATTCCTTCTGAGTCAGGTGTGCCTGACGGGTCTACTTTGTGACCTTTCACCTTTGACCCGCCAGGATACGGATAAGAGGAGTCAGCACCTTACCTGTATAGAGAGTGCCATTAATCTCAATCGACATATTGATGCTGCTGATACCATTCGTCGACAAGTTCAATGCGAGTTCCTGTCGCTCATCTGCAAGAGAACAAAGGGGAGTGGGGTGGGGGCGGGGAGGGGGGGGGTGCAGGGAGAAAGCAGAGAGACAGGGGATGAGCAGACACGTCTCGTGAGTGTCAGCCATCATAGAATGGCAAAGACCCGTATCGTTTATGTCTGAAGTGTGCGACTAGTGTAAATGCAATGCGAACAATTGGAAAAGAAATGTCCACTTTCCCGCAGGCTTTTCTTTTTAACGTGTGGGAATTTCAGACACGTCGAATACAGCAGACTTTCCATTCTGGTCAACTAGTTTTGGCGTCAAGCACTCCCAAGCGTGGTTAGACGGGGCACCCCATCCGCCACCTTAAACATTCACTCCCTCCACCACTGGCGTACCGTGGCTGCAGTGTGTACCATCTACAAGATGCACTGCAGCAACTCGCCAAGGCTTCTTCGGCAGCACCTCCCAAACCCGCGACCTCTTCCACCTAGAAGGACAAGGGCAGCAGGTGCGTGGGAATACCACCACCTCCAAGTTCCCCTCCAAGTCACACACCATCCTGACTTGGAAACATATCGGCCGTTCCTTCATCGTCGCTGGGTCAAAATCCTGGAACTCCCTCCCTAACAGCACTGTGGGAGTACCTTCACCTCACGGACTGCAGCGGTTCAAGAAGGCAGCTCACCACCACCTTCTCAAGGGGCAACTAGGGATGGGCAATAAATGCTGGCCTTGCCAGCGACGCCCACATCCCATTAACGAATAATAAAAACATGCAGAGTGAAGGTGCCCCTACTTGCTCCCGACATTGTGCCTTAGCCCGTGCCCACCAACCTCATGAGTCCAGCCCCTACTGTAGCTCCGTGACATTTAACCATTTCCCACACCGACCATTCTGTGGCCAATATAGGGCTCAAACGCACGCAGTTTTGGACCGTCATTGAGACTCAAATCGCAGCAACCCCTCATGGCCTGGTGGCGCCAAAGACCCCCCAGGACCTCACCCACATGGCCATACTTCACGGGTGAGCCTTGACAGCAGGCATCAGTAGGCTATTCGACCACAGAGGGCATCACAGCTGAGCTCGGTCCTGTCCTCTCTCGATGTACACATGCACACACATGTACAGATGCGCATGCATGTACACGCATATACAGATGCGCATGGATGTATGTACACGCACACATGTACACGCATATACACACACACACACACACACACATATCCAGCAGAGATCGCTGAATGTAATCCAGAGTGGGAACTTTGGTTGATTTTCTCCTTCCTAATCCAGAGACGCTGGTCTCAATCGTTCTGCCCCGGCTCCTGCCCTGTCTGAGATCAGCGCAAAGCAGGGATCGAATCTTGGGACATTCCTGTCCTGTAACAGCTCAGTTCCAACACTCGGTACTGCCCTTAGCAACTGAACCAGCTGTGAGTGCAGAATTGATTTTTGAAAGTGATTCCAATCAGAGAACGATACAGCACAGGAGGAGGCCATTCGGCCCATCGTGCCTGTGCCGGCTCTTTCAAAGAGCGATCCAATTATTCCTACTCCTCCTGCTCTTTTCCCCAAAGTCCTGTAAACTTTTTCTCTTCAAGTATTTATCCAATTCCCTTTTGAAAGTTATTATTGAATCTGCTTCCACCGCCCTTTCAGGCAGCGCATTCCAGATCACAACAACTCGCTGCGTAAATTTTTTTCCCCTCATGTCTCCTCTAATGTTAATGAAAAATCAGTGTCTGGCTAATGAAAAATAAGATATAGGAAGCCCTTTCTTTGGAAAAGTCCTGTTAAGTGACAGTCACACGAACTGTGCATGAATGAGAGGGTTTAAAGAACTCTGTCCCATGACTTGTACTTCATAAACTATCCACAGGACGGCGCCAGACCCTCACTCCAACCCCGACTGTCAGCTGGGCTTTTACTTCGACACTGAACGGGACATCTCACCGGCTCCAGTGACACTCAGTACAGGATGGTCCCTCGCTGCCATCACAAGGCAGCACCACCACAATAACAACTGGCATTTGGACAGCGCCTTTAACATCATAAAACATCCCCAAGGCGCTTCACCCGAGCCACATAAGGAGTTATTAGCGCAGGTGACCGAAAGCTTGGTCAAAGAGGGAGGTTTTAAGGAGCGTCTTAAAGAGGAAAGAGAGACGTCGAGAGGTTTAGAAAGAAAGACTTGCATTTATAGCGCCTTTCACGACCACCGGACGTCTCAAAGCGCTTTACAGCCAATGAAGTACTTTTTGAAGTGCAGTCACTGTTGTAATGTGGGAAACGCAGCAGCCAATTTGTGCACAGCAAGCTCCCACAAACAGCAATGTGATAATGACCAGATCATCTGTTTTAGTGATGTTGATTGAGGGATAAATATTGGCCCCTGGACACCTGGGGAGAACTCCCCTGCTCCTCTTCAAAATAGTGCCATGGGACCTTTTACATCCACCTGAGAGAGCAGACGAGGCCTCGGTTTAACGTCTCATCCAAAAGATGGCATCTCCGACAGTGCAGCACTCCCTCAGTACAGCCCCTCCGACAGTGCAGCACTCCCTCAGTACTGCCCCTCCGACAGTGCAGCGCTCCCTCAGTACTGCCCCTCCGACAGTGCAGTGCTCCCTCAGTACTGCCCCTCCGACAGTGCAGTGCTCCCTCAGTACTGCCCCTCCGACAGTGCAGCGCTCCCTCAGTACCGCCCCTCCGACAGTGCAGCGCTCCCTCAGTACCGCCCCTCCGACAGTGCAGTGCTCCCTCAGCACCGCCCCTCCGACAGTGCAGCGCCACCTCAGTACTGCCCCTCCGACAGTGCGGCGCTCCCTCAGTACTGCCCCTCCGACAGTGCAGCGCTCCCTCAGCACCGCCCCTCCGACAGTGCGGCGCTCCCTCAGCACTGCCCCTCCGACAGTGCAGCGCTCCCTCAGTACCGCCCCTCCAACAGTGCAGCACTCCCTCAGTACTGCCTCTCCCTCAGTACTGCCCCTCCGACAGTGCAGCTCTCCCTCAGTACTGCCCCTCCGACAGTGCGGCGCTCCCTCAGTACTGCCCCTCCGACAGTGCGGCACTCCCTCAGTACTGCACTGGAGTGTCAGCCTAGATTTATGTGCTCAAGTCTCATGGAGTGGGACTTGAACCCACAACCTTCTGACTCAGAGGCGAGAGTGCCGCCCACTGAGCCACGGCTGACACTGGGAGGGAATTCCAGAGCTTAGGGCCCAGGCAGCTGAAGGCACGGCCACCAATAGTGGAGCGATGGAAATCGGGGATGAGCAAGAGGCCAGAATTAGAGGAGAATGAGGGGGAGGAGAAACAGCTAGAGCACCTCAAAGATAAGTAAATGTTGTGCAAAGGGAAAGCATGGAAGGGAGAGGCCTGCCTTAAATGGTTTAATGGAGCAGCACAAAGGAAAGCTCTGGGTCTTGCAAGATCTGACAGCAGGTTACAACGATATTTATTTTTATTTTCTCCCCTCCTTCCCTGACATCGCTGATTTGTATCGGGGGACAGTTCCATGAATGTCAGTCCTTGTGGCCATTTGTTGGTCGACAGTATCAGTGGGCTATTTAACCATGCATGGCTTCACAGCGGTACCACACTCTGTCATCCCTCATATCCCGACATATCCCCCGTCCAGTGGGATTCAACAGGTAGTGATCAGGGGCTGTTTATCCTCTCGAGTGGCGGCCCCAGTGTTGGAGATCAATCTTGGATCGGCATTGATTCTGAGACTTCCCTGGTGTGTGTGTGAGGAGCAGCGAGGATCCTGCCGAGCAGTGCGTGGCACCTCAAAGTTAACGACACAATAAACCCGCCCAATCCGGCCTCGAACTGCATGGGATCAGCAGCAGTGGTGTGACATGAAAGAACAAAGTGGCTGGTCTTTGGCTGTACAGGAAGCATTTAAGCTCTGTGATGCGAGACTAGGTGGCTTTAAACTGCTGCACACACTTAGGGTTCCCTAAATCATAGAATCATAGAAGATAGGAGCAGGAGTAGGCCATTCGGCCCCTCGAGCCTGTTCCGCCATTCAATGCGATCATGGCTGATCATCCAAATTCAGTACCCTGTACCTGCTTCTCCCCATATCTCTTGATCCCTTTAGCCGTAAGAAATATATCCAACTCCTTCTTGAATATATTTAATGAATTGGCCTCTACTGCCTTCTGTGGCAGAGAATTCCACAGGTTCACCACTCTCTGGGTGAAGAAATTCCTCCTCATCTCAGTCCTAAATGGCTTACCCCTTATCCTTAGACTGTGACCCCTGGTTCTGGACTCCCCGACCATCGGGAACATCCTTCCTGCATCTAGTCTGTCTAGTCCTGTCAGAATTTTATAAGTTTCAATGAGATCCCCTCTCATTCTTCTAAACTCCAGCGAATATCAGCCTAATCGACCCAATCTCTCTTCATACGTCATTCCTGCCATCCCAGGTATCAGCCTTGTGAATCTTCGCTGCACTCCCTCCATGGCAAGAACATCCTTCCTCAGATAAGGCGACTAAAACTGCACACAATACTCAAGGTGTGGTCTCACCAAGGCCCTGTACAACTGCAGCAAGACATCCTTGTTCCTGTACTCAAACGCTCTCGCTATGAAACTTTTGTTTTATTCATTCTCAGGGTGTGGGCATCACTGACAAGGCTGGCATTTATTGCCCATCCTTACGTTGCCCTGAGAAGGTAGCTGAGTGGTTTACTATCATAAGAACATAAGAATTAGGAGCAGGAGTCGGCCATTTGGCCCCTCGAGCCTGCTCCGCCATTCAATAAGATCATGGCTGATCCTCTACCTCATCTCCACTTTCCCGCCCGATCCCCATATCCCTCGATTCCCTTAATATTCAAAAATCTATCGATCTCTGTCTTGAATATACTCAATGACTGAGTCTCCACAGCCCTCTGGGTAGAGAATTCCAAAGATTCACCACCCTCTGAGTGAAGAAATTTCTCCTCATCTCAGTCCTAAATGGCCGACCCCTTATCCCTGGTTCTAGACTCCCCAGCCAGGGGGGAAACATCCTCCCTGCATCTACCCTGTCAATCCCCCCCTACCTCTGAGGGCAGTTAAGAGTCAACCATGTTGGTGTGGGATTAGAGACACATATCGGCCCAGACCAGGCAAGGACAACAGGTTTCCTTCCCTACAGGAACCAGTTGGGCTTTAACAACACTCTCACAGCTTCACGCCCACTTTATTCTGAGCTTTTTACATCCAGATTGAATTCAAATTCTCAAAATGACACGGGGGGGGATTTGAACTCACGTCCCCTAGGGTTAGCCCAGGCCTCTATAAGTGCAGTAAGATAATCACTACACTACCATAACTCAGAGGCTAGAGGTTCAAGTCCCACTGCAAGGATTTGAGCACAAAAATCTAGGCTGACACTTCCCAGTGCAGTACTGAGGGAGTGCTGCACTGTCGGAGGTGCCGTCTTTCGGATGAGGCGTTAAACCAAGGCCCCGTCTGCTCTCTCAGGTGGACGTAAAAGATCCCATGGCCACTATTTTGGAGAAGAGCAGGGGAGTTCTCCCCGGTGTCCTGGGCCAACATTTATCCCTTAACCAACATCACTAAATGTGAGAAGTCGCACAACACCAGGTTATAGTCCAACAGGTTTATTTGAAATCACAAGCTTTCGGAGCGCTGCTCCTTCGTCAGGTGAAGTGAAGAGATGCATATAGGCACAGCATATATAGTCAGAGAACACTGCCAGATGATTACAGTTAATCTTTCTAACTGCCCTTTATCACATGACTGTAATCATCTGGCAGTGTTCTCTGACTATATATGCTGTGCCTATATGCATCTCTTCACTTCATCTGACGAAGGAGCAGCGCTCCGAAAGCTTGTGATTTCAAATAAACCTGTTGGACTATAACCTGGTGTTGTGCGACTTCTCACATTTGTCCACCGCAGTGCAACATCACTAAAGACAGATTATCAGGTCATTAACACCTTGCTGTTTGTGGGAGCTTGCTGTGCGCAAATTGGCTGCCGCGTTTCCTACATTACAACAGTGGCTGCACTTCAAAAAAAGTACTTCATTGGCTGTAAAGCACTTTGGGACGTCCGGTGGTCGTGAAAGGCGCTATAAAATGCAAGTCTTTCTTTCTGGAGCTCTCTTGTGGGGCGCATTCCTATGGGAGAGATTGCGCACTATATATTGGGCAAGCAGAAACCGCACCTGGCTGGACCTCTTTGTAGCTTGCTTTGAAGCCGAGATGACCACACTACTACCTGTGTGCTGCATGCAGCCCACAATCCCTCAGCATCCAGCCACAAAGCCCAGTCCGCCCAGCCTTATTGGTATTCATGCTGGCTGCCTTGCCCCGTTTCAATTCCACGGGCTTGGAAGTTTGGAAAGGGTTGGGCAGGGGGATTGTTTTTTTTTGGCCACTGTTTCGCCAGCAATCCCGAATCCGAACTCGGACGCGTCAGCATCGGGGCGGGGGGGGGGGCGGGGCTCGGGACATCTGGAAATTAACGGAGACGCCGGTTTTAGGATGAGAAAAAGCAGGGTGACGGGGTTCAGAGTGTGCGTCTAGCTGGCTGATACAGAAAAGAGCCGGTGGCACCTGTGGAACAGCATCGCAAAATATAGAGAACTTCAGAAGGCGAGGGGAGCAATTTGGAAAGGGAAACAAAAATATAATCCCACCCACCCCCCCCGCCCCAACTCGAAAAAAATACAGGTGTGCAAAAAGGCAACGATTGCTTCTCAATAGCCAAAGGCAAACAAGCTGTCTCTCCAGCTTCAGGTAACAGCTGGCTGGATCTGCAATTGCTTTTACGACGTGGTTCTGCTGGAGCGTCAGCCTTGCTTGGCCTGAAGGGTACAGGAGGTCTTTCAATTGACAACTAAATTACATTCATTCAAACGGCCCCACCTTGAAGTCTTCTGGGTGCCCCTTATAATCACAGCTAATGCAATGCAGCGGCCCTTGAAGCCACCATTGGGACACAGGCCTGGATGTAGATGAAGGGGAGTGTGTAATACGTGGGTCCGGAGCAAGACTTGTTCTGAAGTCAATCATTATTGCTCTCTTTTCAAATTTCCCACAACAGTGACCACACTTCAAAAGTACTTCATTGGCTGTAAAGCGCTTTGGGACGTCCTGAGGCGGTGAGAGGCGCTGTGGAAATTTATTTTTCTTTCTATCTCGCTTTCTCTCGTTAGGCACGCACAGTATCTTCCAGCGGCGACAGCACGTGAGCGGCCTGCGCGGGGCCTGCCGATTGATGTGCGGCCGCGCGCACCTTAGGGGGAACATCGTCGCAAAATACCGCGGACGCCGGAAATCTGAAATAACAACAGGAAATGCTGGAAACACTCAGCAGGTCAGGCAGCATCGAGGAGAGAGAAACGGAGTTAACCGGGGCTAAATTCGGTTGATTTGCGCCTCCCGTTAGCACCCTAAGAGGGCGGTAACGGGGCGCAAATCGACTAGCGCCTGGGCGCGGCGCCGCTAACGCCTCCCGCAAAATTCAGCGGGAGGTTAGCTGCAGCGCTAACCGTTAGCGCCACGCGGCGCTGCCGGCGATGACATCATCACCGTGCGCAGCGCCCCGCTCGCGCCCCGGCCGTAATATTGGGTGGCGCCCCCCCCGACTTACCACCGGACGCTATGTCCGCCGGGGTCGGTGGGGGGGGCCTACCTGCGGCCGGGGCGGCGCTAGTTAAAGGGGAGGTGGCGGGCGGCCATTTTTGTTGCTGGCCGCCTGCCAGCACCTGCCCCCCAGCTGCTCTCCGTGAGCCCAGCACTTCTCTTGAGTGCCGGGCTCGTTTGCTGGCACTCCCGATCCCTGGTGGCCCAGCTGGGCGCCGGGACGCGCTGTGCCAGGCCCCTCCCCTTTAATAAGGGGAGGAAGGCCTGCAGTAGCGCCGCGCGACGTGCCGCAGGGACATAGCACTGCGATATTGGCTCGCAGCGTCCTAAGAGGGAGGCAGGCCGCTTCCAGTAGCGCCCCTCCTCCCTCTCGGGGCACTACCTGGGAAAATCAGGCCGTGGGGGCGCTAACTTTTTTGGGACGCTTAAACGTTTCGGATCGAGGACCCTTCGTCAGAACTGGAAAAGGTTAGAGAAGAGAGATATCCCCCTTAGGGGGAACATTGCTCCTCCTATATTCCAATTAGCCTCAGTGCTGCTGGGTTAGGCTGGGGCGGGGGGGGGAAGGGGGGAGAGAGTAGGCCAAGGACCCCACCCCCTGATTGTTATCCATGGACTCTTGCTGGAAAGTGTCACTCTGGACATTGGCCGAGGACAGGATTGGGCTCAGCAGTGAGGCCCGCCACAGGGGAATAGCCTGCGTACACTGCCTGGGGTCCGACATGAAGGACGGCTGGTGGGGTCAGCCGAGGAAGGGCGGCAGGCACATACGAAGCGGTAGTCCATCGAAAAACAGCGGCTTACGGAGGAGGGAAGGAAGTTGGTGAGGAAGTCAAACAGATTAGAAAATAAGGAAGAAGACAGTAGTTATACCGCGCCTTTCACAACCTCGGACATCCCAAAGCGCTTTACAGCCAATGAAGCACTTTTGAAGTGTAGTCACTGTTGTAATGTAGGTAATGTGGCAGTTAATTTGAACACAGCAAGCTCCCACAAACAGCAATGTGATAATGACCAGATCATCTGTTCTTAGGGGCTGGTTGAGGGAAAAATATTGGCCCAGGACACTGGAGTGAACTCCCCTGCTCTTCTTCAAAATAGTGCCGTGGGATCTTTTACGTCCATCTGAGAGGGCAGACAGGGCCTCGGTTTAACGTAGGAAACGCGACAGCCAATTTGCGCACAGCAAGCTCCCACAAACAGCAATGTGATAATGACCAGATCATCTGTTTGTTGAGGGATAAATATTGGCCAGGACACTGGGGAGAATTCCCTTTCTCTTCTTCAAAATAGTGCCATGGGATCTTTTACATCCACCTGTGAGGGCAGAAGGGGGCCTCAATTTAACATCTCATCCGAAAGACGGCACCTCCGACAGTGCAGCGGAGGGCTCCCTCAGCACTGCACTGGGAGTGTCAGCTTAGATTTCTGTGCTCAAGTCTCATGGAGTGGGACTAGTGAACCCACAACCCTTCTGACTCAGAGGCGAGAGAGAGTGCTACCCACTGAGCCACAGGCTGACACAGGCCCCAAAGCCGGTCCCGCACAGTTTCATGGGGGGGGGTGGGGGGCAGCCACCTTGGTCGCAACTGAATGGGAATCGCTCGTGAAATCTTCTGGCTCACAGTCAGTCTGACCTCCCTGACAGCACCATCAGCTAGAAGTCTCAGGCTGATAAAAGGTTATTAAATTACAGCTGTAATAAGGCAATTAAACAAAACCTTTGGACCGCAGCCAGCAACAATACAAGGTCACAATTTCCCCATTAGGTGTTTTGGTACAACAACACAACAACTTGCAATTTATATAGCGCCTCTGACCTGGTAAAACCTCCCAAGGCGTTATTCCTAAAATATATTTTTTAATGGAATCCTAATTTCCATTGACTTTCTTTCCTTGTTTTCGGGACGTGGGTGACTCTGACTAGGCCGCATTTACTGCCCAGCCTCAGTTGCCGTGACGACCGAGTGGCCGACTAGGCCGCTGGTCCGAACTGGGCAAAGGAGGCAGGTTCCCCTTCCCTGAGGGGCATTGATTAGCGAACCAATTGGGTTTGGACGCCAATCCGGCAGCTTCCGTGGTCATTTCATTCTTGGTGCCAGCCCATAAACCACCATATTTATTGAATTCAATTTCGCAGCTTGCCACGGCAGAAGCTTCATTACTAAATCCAAATCGGGTCTGCCGTGGTGGGGCTCCGATGGAATTTTAACCGGCTCCTGTTGCGGCCGCTCCTATAGGTAAACATGTCGGGAAGCCAGTGACGCCCGCTAAGGTAAGTTTAAAAAAAAGATTTCCTGGTGGGGTCCGGAGTAGCATTTATCCAGCGCCTTTAACGTAGTAAAACATCCCATGGCGCTTCACAGGAGCGATTATCAAACAAAATTTGACACCGAGCCACATAAGGAGATATTGGACAGGGGACAAAAAGCTTGATCAAAGAGGTAGGCTTTAAGGAGAGTTATAAAGGAGGAGAGAGTGGCGGAGAGGTTTAGGGAGGGAATTCCGGCGCTTAAGGCCCCAGGCAGTTGAAGGCACGGCCGCCAAAGGTGGAGCGATTAAAATCAGGGATACGCAAGAGACCAAAATTGGAGGAGCGCGGAGATCTCGGAGGGGCGAGGCCATGGAGGGATTTGAACACAAGGATGAGCGCTCCCATCCTTTGGTGGGGCTTCTCCCGGGTCCTGGGTTTTCCGCCCCCCTCTCCCCAGCCGCGAGACCCTCCCCTCCTGGACTGACCTTACTGACCCAGCAGCTGCCTTCTGATGCCAACGGGCCACCGCACTTTCGTCCCGCTCTCCCCGCCGGCAACGGAGGGTCAGCTGACCGCCGGGGATTTAAACAAAGCACGGATCATTAAAATCTGCCGGGCAACCGGCTCAAACCCTGCCCCCCCACCCACCCACCCACCAAGAGCGGCAACGCCATCTGTTCCCACCGGGAGTTTAAAGTCATCCCTTTGGTTTCTACCTTTGGGGGGGTTTCAATTTTTTTTAAATTCGTTCATGGGATGTGGGCGTCGCTGGCCAAGGCCAGTATTTATTGCCCATCCTTAATTGCCCTTCAGAAGGCGGTGGTGAGCCGCCTTCTTGACAACTGAGTGTCTCGCTAGGCCGTTTCAGAGGGGCAGTTAAGATCAACCACATTGCTGTGGGTCTGGAGTCACACATAGGCCAGACTGGGTAAGGACGGCAGATTTCCTTCCCTAAAGGACATTAGTGAACCAGATGGGTTTTTACGACAATTTCATGGTCACCATTACTGATACAGTTCCAGATTTATTTAATTAATTTAATTTAAATTCCCCAGCTGCCGTGGTGGGATTTGAACCCGCGTCTCTTGGGATCGTTAGTCCGGGCCTCTGGATTACCAGTCCAGTAACATTACCACTATAATTTATCATAGAATGATACAAGACTGAAGGAGGCCATTCAGCCCATCGTGGCTGTGCTGACTCTTTCGAAGAGCTATCCAGTTAGTCCCACTCCCTTGACAATAAGGGGACTGGGAAGCCCCAGTCAGTTTACAGAGACAACGAATTGGATTAAAAACCTACCGCGTTCACTGGCTGTCTCCATTCTGTCCGGGGGCTGCAGATGCTGCAAAGCTAAGACACTGAGCGCCGAGACTGAGAGAGACCGCAGAATAATTGTCTGTTTTATTCCGCTTTATGCTGAATCATACGACTAACAGTCACCGAGATTACATCAAATACTATCTACAGGGACCCCAGTCCTTTATCTTCTGAAGGCTGCACGCTCTCAATTTTCTTTTAATGTTACTGGCCTCCCCCTCCACCCTGGCTGTGGCCAGGCCACAAACCGTCTGTTCATTCAAGGCTCCACTAATAATCTCGACTGAACGAGTTGGTCCCTGGTGAGGTTCTGACAATCTTGCCTCCATTTCTGTAACTGCTTGTTTCCCACTCCCATTCTTTTTGGTTCCATTTCTGTTCCTCGTACACTTCCTCTCGTTGCTGACTCTGTACCCGTCTCCAAATTTCTTCACTCCTTCTCTCTCGCTTTTTCCATTATTCTTTCCTTCCCTCCATCCCCTGTTTGTTTACTACTGTCTCTGTATGCCTCTCGCGCACTTCCTCGCCTGGTTGCTCTCTCTCAATGACTCTCTCCCCTTCTCGCTGTCTCTCTCTCCTCCCTCTCTCAATGTCTGTCTCTCTCCTCTCTCAATGTCTCTCTCCCTCTCCTCTCTCAATGTCTCTCTCCTCTCTCTCTCTCCCCAGTCTCTCTCCCCTTCTCGATGTCTCTCTCCCCCTCTCGCTGTCTCTCTCTCTCTTTGTCTCTCTCTCTCAATGTCTGTCTCTCTCAATGTCTCTCTCCTCTCTCTCAATGTCTCTCTCCCCCTCTCACTGTCTCTCTCTCTCAATGTCTCTCTCAATGTCTCGCTCCTCTCTCTCTCCCCCTCTCTCTCAATCTCTCGCTCTCTCAATTTCTCTCTCTCAATGTCTCTCTCCCCCTCTCACTTTCTCTCTCCCCCTCTCGCTGTCTCTCTCTCCTCCCTCTCTCAATGTCTGTCTCTCTCTTTCTCAATGCCTCTCTCTCATTGTCTCTCTCTCTCAATGTCTGTCTCTCTCAATGTCTCGCTCAATGTCTCGCTCCTCTCTCTCTCCCCCTCTCTCTCAATGTCTCGCTCTCTCAATTTCTCTCTCTCAATGTCTCTCTCCCCCTCTCACTTTCTCTCTCCCCCTCTCGCTGTCTCTCTCCTCCCTCTCTCAATGTCTGTCTCTCTCTTTCTCAATGCCTCTCTCTCAATGTCTCTCTCTCAATGTCTCTCTCTCTCTTTCAATGTCTCTCTCTCTCTCAATGTCTCTCTCTCTCAATGTCTCTCTCTCTCTCAATATCTCTCTCTCTCTCAATGTCTCTCTCTCCCTCAATGTCTCTCTCTCTCTCAATGTCTCTCTCTCCCTCTCTCAATCTCTCCCTCTCTCTATGTATCTCTCTCTCTCCCTTCTCTTGATGTCTCTCACTCTCCCCCTCTCAATGTCTCTCTCCCCCGCTCTCCCCTTCTCTCAATGCCTCCCCCCTCTCCTTTTCCCTGTGTGTCGCTCTCACTGTACTTCCGTCTTATGTGTATTTCTGTCATCTCGCATGAGATTGGAAGCCAAGCGGAGGTTGACCCTCTGATAGTTGCAGAACTCTCCCATACTCTCTCTGGGAGGGTGTATGTTACCTTACTATATCTACGTGTAGCAGGCTGTGTCCCTGCAAGTCCCCTGCCCCAGAGAGCAGGCTCTGGATCTCTCTCCTTCTCTTTTCTGGGCTAGGAGAGAGCAAGAATGGAGGGGAGGGGGTCGGATCTGGACCAGGAGGGAGTAAGAATCGGAAAGCAGGGGTTAGGAAGGAGTGAGCAGGGAAGCCAATCTGCTTAAGGCTGGGCGGAGGTGAGGAATTTACGGAATATTTTTTAAATGGTGAGAAACTATTAAATGTTGGTGTTCAGAGAGATTTGGGTGTCCTTGTAAAGGAAACAAAAAAGCTAGCTTGCAGGTACAGCAAGCAATTAGGAAGGCAAATGGTATGTTGGCCTTTATTGCAATGGGGTTGGAGTACAAGAGTAAGGAAGTCTTACTACAATTGTACAGGGCTTTGGTGAGACCACACCTGGAGTACTGTGCACAGTTTTGGTCTCCTTATCTGAGAAAGGACATACATGCCACAGAGGCGGTGCAACGAAGGTTCACTAGATTGATCCCTGGGATGAGAGGGTTGTCCTATGAGGAGAGATTGTGTAGAATGGGCCTATACTCTCTGGAGTTTAGAAGAATGAGAGGTGATCTCATTGAAACATACAAGATTCTGAGGGGGATTGACAGGGTAGATGCTGAGAGGTTGTTTCCCCCTGGCTGGAGAGTCTAGAACCAGGGGGCATAGTCTCAGGATAAGGGGTCGGCCATTTAAGACTGAGATGAGGAGAAATTTCTTCACTCAGAGGGTTGTGAATCTTTGGAATTCTCCACCCCAGAGGGCTGTGGATGCTGAGTCGTTGAGCATATTCAAGACTGAGATCGATAGATTTTTGGACTCTAGGGGAATCAAGGGATATGGGGATCGGGCGGGAAAGTGGAGTTGAGGTCGAAGATCAGCCATGATCTTATTGAATGGCGGAGCAGGCTCGAGGGGCCGAATGGCCCACTCCTGCTCCTAATTCTTATGTTCTTAAAAACAGGTCACACACGCACAATCTGTTGCTATGACACTGGGCCATAACGAAACCTCAATTCCCCGTTCTGTGCTGCTCTAACTGATCTCAGGCAGGGCAGGAGGAGATCAAGTGGAGAACGTCCTCGGCAGTCGAGTAGCCGGCCGACGCTCTCCGTCGAGGCTGACTGGGCCAAGTTCCCGGACTATTGCTACTCTCAGGCACAAGTTAGAGATTGAATTGTGTCACACTAAAAAACACGTCGGTACGGAACACACAGCACAACATTCGCTTCGGTATAGAGCATGGCGCGAACAGTCATGGGCGGGGGCGGGGGACATTTCTTGGGGGGCATAAATTGGTGTTGGGGGAGGGGTTAACGCAAAACGGGGGAAAGCGAATCGGCTGCCGTCTTTCAGAGGAGACGTGAAACCGAGGCCCAGCCTCTGGGCAACGGGCTGCCGATTGGCTATCGCCCCTTCGGCACCACCGCCTCCGCCAAGGTACCCATTTTGCTTTTAGCGGAACTCCCGGGTTGGTGTCGACAAGTTGGAATTAGGCCCCCGCCCCCCCCCCCCCCGCCCGGGGAGTAGGGGCAGGGGGCCAACGCCCCTCGAAACAGGCCCTCTCACCTTTCCCGTTGATTTTGATGCTCATCGGTACGTGGGTGGCCATGGCGAAGAGGTTCTGCTGCAGGGCCTGCTGCATCAGGCGCTGCTGCTCCTCGGCGAATCTGGCCATCCTCTTCTCGGGTGGCTCCCCGCTCTCCAGCTTCTCCTTCAGCTGCTCCAGGGTGATGGCCTGGGCGGCGGAATGGTGGCCCCCCAGGGCCAGCGGGATGTGGATCCGGCTTGGCGTCAGAGAGCAGGCCCCGGCGGCATCTTCTGAGGTGGTGGGGGGAGGAGGAGGTGGAAACAGAAACAGACACAGGTACAGTCAGGGCCGTACAGCACACAGGGTAAGAGTTAGCCCACCATTCATTACACAGCAGCATTGACGTGTCAGCCGGGGCCTTCTGAGTCAGAAGGGTTGTGGGTTCGAGTCCCACTTCCAGAGACTTGAGCACAAAAATCTAGGTTAACACTCCCAGTGCAGCGCTGAGGGAGTGCTGCACTGTCGGAGGTGCTGTCTTTCGGATAAGCTGTTAAACCGAGGTCCTGTCTGCCCTCTCAGGTGGACGCAAAAAATTCCATGGCACTATTTTGAAGCCATGATGCGGAGATGCCGGTGTTGGACTGGGGTGGACAAATCTGAGAAGTCGCACAACACCAGGTTATAGTCCAACAGCTTTATTTGAAATCACAAGCTTTCGTCAGGTGAAGTGAAGAGATGCATATAGTCACAGCATATATAGTCAGAGAACACTGCCAGATGATTACAGTTAATCTTTCCAACTGCCCTTTATCACACCTCGGCAGAGAGACAATCACGGCAATCAAAGGTGTGGATGGTGTCCAAACAGGTCAGTCAGGAAAACATTACATCAAAGACAATGAGGTGGGGTCACAAGGGGTCAAATGTGGCAGATGCTGGAGTCTGCCGAGGTGTGATAAAGGGCAGTTAGAAAGATTAACTATAATCATCTGGCAGTGTTCTCTGACTATATATGCTGTGCCTATATGCATCTCTTCACTTCACCTGACGAAGGAGCAGCGCTCCGAAAGCTTGTGATTTCAAATAAAGCTGTTGGACTATAACCTGGTGTTGTGCGACTTCTCACTATTTTGAAGAGCAGGGGAGTTATTGTAATTGCAAGGAGTCCTGGCTAATATTTATCCCTCAACCAACATCACTAAAACAGATGATCTGGTCATTATCACATTGCTGTTTGTGGGAGCTTGCTGTGCGCAAATTGGCTGCCGCGTTTCCTACATTACAACAGTGACTACGCTTCAAAAGTACTTCATTGGCTGTGAAGCGCTTTGGGACGTCCTGAGGTTGTGAAAGGCGCGATAGAAATGTAAGTCTTTCTTTTAGTTGAAGGGGTCAGATGTCATCAAGTGGTATGAACTTACATTTGTATAGCACCTTTCATATCCTCGGCACGTCTCACGACACGTTACAGCCAATAAAAACATTCTGAAGTATAGTCAGTCTTATTACTGAGGCAAACACAGTGGCCAATTTACACAAAGCAAGATCCCACAACCAGCATTGAGATAAATGAGCAGATAATCTGTTTTAGTGATGTTGGTTGAGGGATAAATATTGGCCCAAGGCACCATGGGTTCCTTTACGTCCACCTGAGAGGGCAGACAGGGCCCCGGTTTAACATCTCATCCGAAAGACGGCACCTCTGACAGTGCAGCTCTCCCTCAGTACTGCTCTGGAGTGTCGACTGGGTCCTCCTGGCACGGGGCCTGAACTCACAACCTTCTGACTGAAGTGTGTGTGTGTGTGTGTGACCACTGAACCAATACATAGGAGCTAGAGCTCCCCCAGTGGCGCTGCTGGTTATAGCAGTAAGCAGCTGAGACGAGCCAAGGTTGCAGCTTCAAAACCTTGGCATGGACTGAGTTACCCGCTCTCGGCTAAGGCGTTGCTGGACCGGAAGCCAATGTAGGTCAGTGAGCGAGTGGGTATCGGCAGGCTATTTGCTCAAAGGAGAAATCGCAGTCAAACCAGATCCTGTTCCAACAACCACAACTTGTATTTATATAGCGCCTTTAACGTAGTAAAACGTCCCAAGGTGCTGCACAGGAGTATTATCAGACAAAATTTGACACCGAGCCACATAAGGAGAAATTAGAGCAGATGTTCTAAGGAGCGTCTTAAAGGAGGAGAGAGAGGTAGAGAGGTTTCGGCAGGGAATTCCAGAGCTTAGGGCCTAGGCAACTGAAAGCAAAGTCACAAATGGTGAACCGATTAAAATCAGGGATGTTAAAGAGGCCAGAATTAGAGATCTCGGAGGGTTGTGGGGCTGGAGGAGATTACAGCGATAGGGAGGGCCGAGGCCATGGAGGGATTTGAAAACAAGGATGAGAATTTTAAAATCGAGGCGTTGCTTAACCGGGAGCCAATGTAGGTCAGCGAGCACAGGGGGTGATGGGTGAACGGGACTTGGTGCGAGTTAGGACACGGGGCAGCCGAGTTTTGGATGACCTCAAGTTTAAGGAGGGTAGAACGTGGGCGGCCGGCCAGGAGTGCGTTGGAATAGGCAAGTCAAGTCTAGAGGTGGACATATGAGGAGAGGTTGAGTAGATTGGGACTCTACGCATTGGAGTTCAGAAGAATGAGAGGCGATCTTATTGAAACATATAAGATTGTGAAGGGGCTTGATCGGGTGGATGCGGTAAGGATGTTCCCAAGGATGGGTGAAACTAGAACTAGGGGGCATAATCTTAGAATAAGGGGCTGCTCTTTCAAAACTGAGATGAGGAGAAACTTCTTCACTCAGAGGGTAGTAGGTCTGTGGCATTTGCTGCCCCAGGAAGCTGTGGAAGCTACATCATTAAATAAATTTAAAACAGAAATAGACAGTTTCCTAGAAGTAAAGGGAATTAGGGGTTACGGGGAGCGGGCAGGAAATTGGACATGAGGCTGAGTTCGGATCGGTCGAGGCCCTGTGGGTGGCGGAGCGGGCCCAGGGGCTGAGTGGCCGGGTCCTGCTCCTACTTCTTGTGTTCTTTAGATTTGAGGTGAGGATCAGATCAGCCATGATCTTATTGAATGGCGGAGCAGGCGCGAGGGGCCGATTGGCCTACTCCTGCTCCTATTTCTTCTGTTCTTATGTGACAAAGACATGGTTCCAGCAGGCCAGACTGGGAATCGTGCCTAATCCCAACTCAGCACACAGACCAGGGACTGAAGCTGGAACAGTCTTGTACATTGGTATGATTCAGGATCACACTTGGCGCTGCACTTACATAGTGTGCCACCGGGGGAGCTCACGAAGCAGCCTGGTGGCCTGTTCCTGCTCCCAGTGCTACAGGCGGTGATCTCCCCTGTAACCGGGGTGAAAAGGAGCAACACATTTGGATCAGATAAAAAGGATTGCAAAAGAACGGAAGATAAAAAGGAAACAAAAGAGGGATTAGGGGGATTATCTGAGAGATCAAAGAAAAGTACAGCAGTAATTGATCTGCAACTGCTTGTGAAACCCACTTAGACCAGGTGTGAAAAATATGCTTGTGGCTAAAATGCAGAACGATCAGGGACCACACCAGACAGTCAGGGTGACTTTAACCTAACTCTCCGGGAGGGAATCCCACGGGACCAGGTGGGCGCTGGGTGATGTGCGGACGGTGGGTGATGTGCGGACGGTGGGCGGTGGGTGATGTGCGGACGGTGGGTGATGTGCGGACGGTGGGTGATGTGCGGACGGTGGGTGATGTGTGGGCGGTGGGTGATGTGCGGGGGGTGGGTGATGTGCGGACGGTGGGCGGTGGGTGATGTGCGGGCGGTGGGTGATGTGCGGACGGTGGGCGGTGGGTGATGTGCGGGGGGTGGGTGATGTGCGGACGGTGGGTGATGTGCGGACGGTGGGTGATGTGCGGGGGGTGGGTGATGTGCGGGCGGTGGGTGATGTGCGGGCGGTGGGTGATGTGCGGGCGGTGGGTGATGTGCGGGGGCTGGGTGATGTGCGGGCAGTGGGTGATGTGCGGACGGTGGGCGGTGAGTGATGTGCGGGCGGTGGGTGATGTGTGGGCGGTGGGTGATGTGCAGGCAGTGGGTGATGTGCGGGCGGTGGGTGATGTGCGGGCGGTGGCTGATGTGCGGGCGGTGGGTGATGTGCGGGCGGTGGGTGATGTGCGGGCGGTGGGTGATGTGCGGGCGGTGGGCGGTGGGTGATGTGCGGGCGGTGAGTGATGTGCGGGTGGTGGGTGATGTGCGGGCGGTGGGCGGTGGGTGATGTGCGGGCGGTGGGTGATGTGCGGGCGGTGGGCGGTGGGTGATGTGCGGGCGGTGGGTGATGTGCGGGCGGTGGGTGATGTGCGGGCGGTGGGTGATGTGCGGGTGGTGAGTGATGTGCGGGCAGTGGGTGATGTGCGGGCGGTGGGCGGTGGGTGATGTGCGGGCGGTGGGTGATGTGCGGGCGGTGGGCGGTGAGTGATGTGCGGGCGGTGGGTGATGTGCGGGCGGTGGGTGATGTGCGGGGGTGGGTGATGTGCGGGCGGTGGGTGATGTGCGGGCGGTGGGTGATGTGCGGGCGGTGGGTGATGTGCGGGCGGTGGGTGATGTGCGGGGGGTGGGTGATGTGCGGGGGGTGGGTGATGTGCGGGCGGTGGGTGATGTGCGGGCAGTGGGTGATGTGCGGGCGGTGGGTGATGTGCGGGCGGTGGGCGAGGAGAACACGCTCTTAAGGGAATCCCGCACAACTCTCCATCCATTGCAAAATCCTACACGCTCCCTGCGCTCCACCCCTGCCCAGCTTTCATCTGTTCCCTGCGCAGGCTATCCGCTATGCCCAGGTGCAGGGCCAGGAAAATCACCCAACCCCCTTCTAGTTTACGTGGCTCAGTATCACCTTGGATGTTCTAGTCTGATTGGCTCATTAGCACCTCGAACCCTCTTGTCTGATTGGCTGAGTATCTCCTGGGCCCTTCTAGTCTGATTGGCTGATTATTACCTGGGATCCTCATCCATCAAGCGCGCTCTTCCTCTTTTATTCACTCGGATGTTATTGACCATGTAAATTCAGCCAATTCACCGACACTGTACACATTTCACTAACCTATAGGGTCACTCAGGGACAATATACCAGCACCTTCACTCAAAGGGTGAATGGAAACATTCCTAACAGTCTCACAGAACTGTCCCGGGATACATTCTTTCATGCACTTAAAAAAAAAAATGCACTTTATTCCGATATAGATAAAGCTGCCGTACTCCCACCGGCACCAGAGTCCATGAACCAACACTATAATAACACACACAGATGTACCAGCAGACAATAATGATCGGGACTGAGAAGGGTTACACAGCTGCATGTCAGAGCTGGATAGGACGGGAGAGCTTTGGTTCTGATTTTACTCCAACAGTCTGCAAGCCAGGGATTACACTCCAGGTGGCATCAGCTCGAAAGCTGGCATGTCTGTGGCTCAGTGGGTAGCACGCGCGCCTCTGAGTCAGAAGGTTGTGGGTTCAAGTCCCCACTCCAGAGACTTGAGCGTATAATCCAGGCTGACACTCCAGTGCAGTGCTGAGGGAGTGCTGCACTGTCGGAGGTGTCGCTGTTCGGATGAGACGTTAAACCGAGGCGCCGTTTGCCCTCTCAGGTGGATGCAATAGATCCCACGGCACTATTTCGAAGAAGAACAGTGGAGTTCTCCCTGGTGTCCTGGTCAACATTTATCCCTCAACCAACATCATGAAAACAGGTAGTTCATGGGAGCTTGCTGTGCGCAAGTTGGCTGCTGTGACCCTTACATTGCAACAGTGACGACACTTCAAAAAGTATATCATTGTGAAAGGTGCTATATAAATGCAAGTCTTTCTTTAATAATGATTAATACCACAGTGGAGCCTGCTTCAATGGAGGAGTCCCTCTCCTCCTGGCTGGTACTGGAGATTGGCGGATAATTGAGGGACATCTCCAATGCTGCTGAAGGTCCAATTCAGATCCCAACGTGACCTTGACAGAAGCAGCTCAACCAATTCAACGAGACTCAGTAAAAGGCCGAGGCTGCATCCCTCATCTGTAGGATTCCGTGCAGCGTGCTTCATTCCAAGTGGATTTCTTACAGCCACAAGACACGACCCAACCCAAATCCTTAACTCAACTTGATAGTACACTTGAAACGTTCATTGACGTGGCCCACAGCCCCGAGTGACTGTGAACACGAAGGATAAAAGGGCGGTCGTACTTTAATATCTACCAACAACAACTTGCATTTCTGTAGGACTTTTAACGTAGTAAAACGTCCCAAGGCGCTTCACAGGAGCGTAATCATAGAAAATTTGACACTAAGCCACATAAGGAGCTATTAGGACAGGTGAGCAAAAACTTGGTCAAAGGTTTTAAGGAGAGTCTTAAAGGAGGAGAGAGAGGTAGCAAGGCAGAGAGGTTTAGGGAGGGAGTTCCAGAGCTTAGGGTCTAGGCAGCTGGAGGGACGTCCACCAATGGTGGAGCGATTAAAATCAGGGATGCGCAAGAGGCCAGAATTAGAGGAGCGCAGATATCTCGGGGGTTGTAGGGCTGGAGGAGGTTACAGAGATAGGCGAGGTTTTAAGTACTCGGGTCGAGTCCAACCGGCCCGTTGCAGCGATGATCTAAACACGACAAAGAAGAGTCAACACTATTTACCTTTTTTGATGAGCTGGCCTGGGGAGAGGTGGGTGCCATTGCTGGTGGGAACATTCATGGACGACATGTGGACCTTGTGGGGGGACAGGAGGGTGGGGGCCGTGCTGGAAGAGTAGCCGAAGAGAGCCGAGCTGTAGCTGGGCCTCCTGCCCTCCCGCCTGTTGCTGTCAATTGCTGCCTGGAGTTCCACGGGAGAGCTGAGTGATTGCTTTTCACATTCATATGGGTAGAGGTATTTCATGTATCTGCAGGCAGACAAAGGAGACACGTTACACAGCCTTCTGCGCACTGAGCGCCGGTTACACCGCGCCTTGTAACAATAGGGGCATGGTAGCATAGTGGTTATGTTACGGGACTGGTAATCCGATAGACGCGAGTTCAAATCCCACCACGCACAGCCGGGGAAATTTAAATTCAGTTAATTAAATATAAATCTGGAATAAAAAGCTAGTATCAGTAATGGTGATCATGAAACCTTCACTGGTGTGGCCCACAGCCCCGAATGACTGTGAACACGAAGGATATAAAACCCAATGTCCTTTAGGGAAGGAAATCTGCCGTCGTTACCCGGTCTGGCCTATATGTGACTCCTAGACCCACAGCAATGTGGTTGACTCTTAACTGCCCTGGCTCAGTTGTTAAAGAAAAAGTATAGGGCAGTGGTTCAAGAAGGCGGTTCACCACCACCGCCTCAAGGGCAATTAGGGATGGGCAATAAATGCTTGCCAGTGACGCCCACATCCCAAGAATGCATTAAAAAAAAATAATGCAAGGTCGCCTCTCAGCGATGGGATATAAATGACGTGACGTTACAGCCTCCAATGCGGTTGGCTCTGAAGTGGCCCAGCGAGCTGCTCAGGGCAACTGGGGATGGGCAATGAATTCCAGCCTTGCCATCGATGTTAACTCCTTATTTGGGATACTAGGTGCCCGAGATACACTCGCTTGTGAGTGTCTCTCCCCAGTGGGAGTGCTGGCTCATGGAATCATCCCTTTAACAGTTTATAAGCAATAAAAGGCCTTCTTTTCAGTCAAGAACATGCATCACATAATAGAATGGAAGAGCTTTTGATATGCCCAGCATGCCGTGTTGGCAGGAGTCATACATCGGAGACTACCATCTCACGCCCTCCGACGTCTCACCAATATGTGCAGGATAGACAGTTCCCAACATTTCTCTTTCTAGAAGCCACTTTAAAAAAAACATTATTGGGATGTGGGCATCGCTGGCAAGGCCAGCATTTATTGGCCATCTCAATTTGCCCTTGAGAAGGTGGTGGTGAGCCGCCTTCTTGAACCGCTGCAGTCCGTGTGGTGAAGGTACTCCCAACAGTGCTGTTAGGGAGGGAGTTCCAGGATTTTGACCCAGTGACGATGATGGAACAGCCGATACATGTCCAAGTTGGGATGGTGTGCGACTCGGAGGAGAACTTGCAGCTGATGGTGTTCCCATGCACCTGCTGCCCTTGTCCTAATCGTCCCCATTGGCCATGCGACAGGTACAGCTTGTCGCTGGTGCCTTTGGCCCGAGTGGACTCATCAGACTTGCAACACGCGACTGATAATCCCACACCCACAGGATTGACGGCACTCGGATGTGGTTCAACGGAACGGAGTAGCTGCTACTTACTGAGTCCTGAGTGTAAAGGCTGCACTGGTAATTGAGGTAGGTAAGTTGAGGCCTTTTGTGATTTCCCGCCATATCTTCTTATTGATAACTTCCACCAAGCCACCCTTCTCTGTGACGAGCTTATACAACATGTACAGGTCCAACACGTGCTTTGCCATTATAGGGATCCGGTTCACTGGGGTTCCTGTAAAACAAAAGAGGCAGAAGGGTTTACGTGAGCACTGCTGTTTCCCCAGTCCCTAACAGCCTGAATGAAAGGCAGATTCCTGCGTGTTGCTCTCTCGCCCTGTTAGGAGGTAACAACCTCGGGTTTTAACGGGATGAAGATTGTAAGAGGAAGGGAAGACCGAAAGGGGTATAAGAAGTTCCACAGCCTTGAGATCCTGGATGTGTTTATCTGCTCTCGCCCTGTTAAGTAAATACGAACTGCAGATGGTTATAAAAACATGCTCGGCCTAGCACCGTTAAGAGTTAGAGAGGCATGGTCATTGACATGAATCTTGTCATTCATGGGAAATGACTTATGACATAATACTGGGTGGCCTGCTGGTGGCGCTGTCCAGGGAGAGTATAAATACTCGGGCATGGGCCCAGCTTACTCAGGACATTCTTTAACAGGAATTAGTGAAGGACAACTAGATCTCCATGTTGAAAAACAGTTGATTAAAGCTTTGTTTATCGCTTAGACCAAGTGCCTAGTAGTTTTCTTACGTCAGCCATCATGAAAAAGTGTTAGGAGCACAGGAACAGGAGGAGGCCTTTCAGCTCCTCGGGCCTGCTCCGCCATTCAATTAGATCATGGCAGATCTGAACCTCAACTCCATTTTCACGCCTTTGCTCCATATCGCTTGATACCCTTACGGAACAAAAATCTAGCAATCTCAACAACAACTTCAACAACAATGTGCGGGTTAGGTTGATTTGGCTATGATAAATTGACCCTTAGTGTTAGGGGGGGATTAAATATGTGGGGTTATGGGGATAGGATGGGATATGTTAGGGGGAATTAAATACGTGGGGTTACGGGGGTAGGGTGGGATATGTGTACTGTGGGGATTAAAGCAGGGACAGGGTACTGGATTTGGATGATCAGCCATGATCGTATTGAATGGTGGAGCAGGCTCGACGGGCCGAATGGCCTACTCCTGCTCCTAGATTCTATGTTTCTATGTTTCTAACAACCTGTATTTATACAGCTCCTTTAATGTAGTAAAACATCCCAAGGTGCTTCACAAGAGTGTTATCAAACAAAATTTGACACTGAGCCACATAAGGAGATTTTAGGACAGATGACCAAAAGCTTGGTCAAAGAGGTAGGTTTTAAGGAGCGTCTTAAAGGAGGAGAGAGAGGTAGAGAGGCGGAGAGGTTTAGGCAGGGAATTCCAGAGCTCAGGGCCTAGGCAACAGAAGGCACGGCCGCCAATGGTGGAGCGATTATAATCAGGGATGCTCAAGAGGGCAGAATTAGAGGAGCGCAGAGATCTCGGAGGGTTGTGGGGCTGAAGGAGATTGTGGGGCGAGGCCGTGGAGGGATTTGAAAACAAGGATAATTTGAAAACAACAATCTGAGACTTAAATGCCTCAATTGACCCCGCATCCTTTGTGTGAAAAAGTGCTTCCTGATTTTGCTCCTGAACGGCCTGGCTCTAATTTTAAGATTTCGTCCCTTTTGTATTTAATTCCCCTACTGGAGGAAATAGTTTCTCCGTATCTACCCTGTCGCTAACGTTTTAAACACCTCGATCAGGTCATCCTTCGATCTTCGATACTCAAGGGAATGCAGGCCAAGTTTATGCAATCTGACCTCATAATTTAACCCTCTAAGCCCCGGTATGTTCCGCAAACCATCTTTTCATTTATTTATAAATACACAATTAAGTCACGTAATTTCCAATAAAGCACATCATCACCTTGTCGCCCGTTAAGAGCTTCAGATACGACACACTCTTACTCATCCTTACAACCTCACCATGTTGAAATCAGGATTCATCACACCACGGCCTGCTCTAACTCATTCCTTCTCAGGACCTCAAAGGCTGTGGAACTCCTCACATCCCTCAGTCTTCTCTTCCTCAGCCTTCCATCCCTCAGACAATCATCACGCCCTTAACACTCGACGTCACCGACTCGCTGCTTCCCGGGTCATAGAAACATAGAAGATAGGAGCAGGAGTGGGCCATTCGGCCCCTCGAGCCTGCTCCGCCATTCGATGAGATCATGGCTGATCATCCAAACTCAGTACCCTGTCCCTGCCTTCTCCCCATATCCCTTGATACCTTTAGCTTTAAGAAATATATCTAACTCATTCTTGAATATATTTAATGACTTGGCCTCAACTACCTTCTGTGGTAGAGAATTCCACAGGTTCACCACTCTCTGGGTGAAGAAATTCTTCCTCATTTCTGTCCTAAATGGCTTACCCCTTATCCTTAGATTATGACCCCTGGTTCTGGACTCTCCGACCATCGGGAACATTCTTCCTGCATCTAGTTTGTCCAGACCTGTCAGAATTTTATATGTTTCGTCTACTCTTCTCAGCCTTGCTGGTGGTTTATTTGGTTTCTCAATGGAATAAAATCAAAACTTGGAGCTGCTGCCAAGTAAATAAAACCAAACAAAATCCACAACGCCCTGACAGAGAGTTGAAATAGTACAGCGGCACAGGTTGAGCGTCCTGAATCCGGCAACCTCTGGACCGAGGCCGAGCCGGTTTTCGTGTTTTTCCGGACTTCGGAACGTGTTTCTGATGTCCGAAGTCCGGAAATATCGCAACCTGGGATCGGGCGTTTCCGGACTTCGGACATCATGAAACACGTTCCGAGTCCGGAAATGCCTGGGCCGCTCCGCGTCGCGCTGACGCGTATCTCCGCCCCGCCCCTTCTGTTAAAGGGGAGGGACGCTGCGAGCTCTGCAGAGCATCCGATGGCCCACACTAGGCCACCAGGGCGGCGTGGTGCCGGGGCTGCAGCCTGGCGGAAACACTTAGTGGAGCTGTGCAGATTAAGGAGGATAAAACACAACACTAAAGTTTTATTGCATCACTCGCATTTTTCAAAAAAAGACAACAAAAGTTCATGGCTTTTTGAAGTACAGGTTGAGCGTCCAAAATCCAGAGTTCCGGATTCCGGAACATTTTACGGATTCCGGACGAGCCTGCCACCAATCGTCCCGGAGTCCGGATTCCGGAACATTACGGATTCCGGAACTCCGGATTTTGGACGCTCAACCTGTATTTCATAAGTACCAGGATAAAAGAAAAAAGACTTGCATTTCTATAGCACCTTTTACAACCTCAGGATGTCCCAAAGCACTTTACAGCCAATGAAGTACTTTCAAACTGTAGTAATGTGGGAAACGCAGCAGCCAATTTGCGCACAGCAAGCTCCCACAAACAACAGTGAGGTAATGACCAGATAATCTGTTTCAGTGGTGCTGGTTGAGGGATAAATATTGGCCAGGACACTGGGGAGAACTCTCCTCCTCTTCAAAATAGTGCCGTGGGATCTTTTACGTCCACCTGAGAGAGCAAATGGGGCCTCGGTTTAATGTCTCATCCATAAGACGGCACCTCTGACAATGCAGCACTCCCTCAGTACTGCACTGGGAGTGTCAGTCTGGATTTTGTGCTCGATTCTCTGGTAGTGGGACTCTGAACCCACGACCTTCTGACCCAGAGGGGAGCGTGCTACCCACTGAGACACAGTTGACAGCTTAAAAGCTAAAATGTACCCCACAAAGACAGCTATTTGCAACAGGCTGCAGCAGAGGTCCTCACAGATGAAAGGACAACACAGAATAACGATCAGCAACGTGAGGGCTAGCTGAGATGTTGAGGCGGACGTATTTAAAATTAATTTTGATCACTGACACCTTGACTCCTTCAATCGTCTCAGCCCTTCTGCATCCCGCACTGGCCAGGACATTGAAATTTTAATTGGTTGCAATGAGGACATGATGGGCCGGATATTCCGATCCCTACCAGCGGGGACGCGCTGTGTACACACCCGTAGGGACATCAGAAATGCTGGTTTCAGGCGTGCGAAGCGCATGCGCTGAAAACCGGCATTTCCGATCTGTCAAGAATGCTGTTGACAGATCGGACGCCTGCCCTGGAGAAGGGCCTCTGCGGGACAGGGGGGGGGAGTTCCGCTTTCTGCAGAACCTCCGCCCGCAGAAAACCCTTAGAAATCTTACGCCTGGTAAAAGCAGGTGTAAGGCCCTGCTTTTACCACCATAAGATTTGAAAAAAAAAAAAAAAAAAAAAAAAATTTTCACTCATTTATCGTTTAAAAATACTTTTAAAAAAGGTATAGTTTATTTTTAGCCCCGTAAAAAACTTTAATTCTTTTTTCAAAAAATTAATTTTTGTTTAAAATATTTAATTTATTGTAATTTCAACTAATTTTAAAAATGTGATTATTTAAAAAAATTTATTTCATGTTTTACAGTGTTTTTGGGGTGATCTCCATTCATATATTTGACAAGTCTATCTGTCAAGTGTATGAAGGGAGATTCTCTTCTTTGATTGGCTCCCCATGGCCCACGTGATCCCAGGGACATTTGCGAACCGCCTGCGCCCTTGGGATACGTGGGCCCTGCGCATTTCGAGTTTGGAGAGGCCCAGGAGCGGAAGTGTCCGGGCCTCGGGAGCCCTCAGGTAAGTCCGTAGATTTTTTCCAGATCGGAGGCCTCCGCACGCGGGAAGCCTCCGATCGGAAAATACGGCCCATCATCTATTACACGCTTTGCCTGTTATCTCTAAGAAAAGACGGGATTGGTTTACCCTGTCGTGTCGTTTTGTGCAGAGAGGAGGCAACAGCGCCACCGGTGGCTCAGTTTGGAGGTACGCCTCTCCCTCTCGAACCGATAAAACAAGCCCCACATTCGACCCCCTCGTCAGCCTGAATTATGGGCTTGGGTTCCTGACGTGGGACTCGAAGTCACATCCTTCGGACTCGGAGACGAGCAGACACGAGACGACGTGAAAGATGCCAAATTGGGTCAGGTACAGGGCTGTCGTCACTCAACAGCAACCTGCATTTATATAGCGCCTTTAGTAAAACATCCCAAGGCGCTTCACAGGAGCGTTATCAAACAAGATTTGACAGCGGGCCACGTAAGGAGATATTCAGTCAGGCAACCAAAAGCTGGGTCAAAGAGGTAGGTTTTAAGGAGCGTCTTAAAAGAGGAGAGAGAGGAAGAGAGGTGGAGAGGTTTAGGGAGGGAATTCCAGAGCTTAGGGCCCAGGCAGCTGAAGGTACGGCCGCCAATGGTGGAGCGATGGATATTGGCGATGAGCAAGAGGCCAGCATTAGAGGAGCGCAGATATCTCGGGGGGGTTGTGAGGCTGGAGGAGATTACAGAGATAGGGAGGGGCGAGGCCATGGAGAGATTTGAAAACAAGGATGAAATTTTTGTCCTTCCTCAGCTGATTGATGGGTATAAATCCCCGGGACATGAGCTGTGCAGTTGCTGCAGATTATTTTTGGACTAGCTCTTGTTCTAACAGCCTCAAAGAGAGAAGCAAATGGAAAGTCTGGGGCACTCTAAATAGGTGTCGACAGGTGGATCACATTTCCCCCTCTTTAAGCTCTGGTGCTACCATGTAACATTTATTAAGGTTGGATGGTGTCGTTCTTCTCACAAGGTGAAGGTGCTCCCACAGTGCTGTTAGGGGGGGAGTTCCAGGATTTTGACCCAGTGACGATGAAGGATCGACCGATATATTTCCAAGTCAGGATGGTGTGTGTGACTTGGAAGGGGAACTTGGAGGTGGTGGTGGTCCCATGCGCCTGCTGCCCTTGTCCTTCTGGGTGGAAGAGGTCGCGGGTTTGGGAGGTGCTGCCGAAGAAGCCTTGGCGAGTTGCTGCAGTGCATCTCGTAGATGGTGCACACTGTGGGACCTGACCACGGGAATACACCGGACTTGTAGTGAAATGCTCACAGCAGGGCTGCCTCAAAGAGCAGCGACCACTGCCTAATATTAGTCGCATTTTCAGCGCTAGGACTGTTGAATGTGAAATTGGTTCTGCAGTTATGGGACATCGCAGCGAGGAAAGGGGGGGGGGGGGGGAGGTGAGAGGAAGAAGGATAATAAACTATGAGTTATGGCATATTAACTGTTTTCATACACAATTCAATGATGGTTGAATCAATACAGGATGACCTAGGATCACACTGAGTTTAACAGTGCAACTTAAACCAGTGCTCCCACCCATATTGTACTTCTTGATTTATAGACATTACATACGCCAGGACTTCACATTTAATCACGAAGTGTAACTAATGTGACCGTAATGATCATTTTCTTCATTGACTGCGGAGATGGGGCACAGAGCTCCCATGGACTCACAGCCTGCAACGCTCTCGAGTCCTAATTGGACAGTGAAGCGCAGTGGTATTTATCTTTAACCAACCCCCAACTCTTGGTTAGAAAGCAGTTAGAAAACCGTAGAATAATAGAAAAGACAGCCAAGTCCCGATTTGTTACAGCAACAGAGGCTGGCAGTCCGGACCGTCAGCAGAATCGAATCTTTGGTCTTTGTCACACTTACACCGTCTTTTAGCTCTGGTTTGATACGGCCACAACACCACACTGATGGAAGCCACTGCTTCGCGTGAAGCACCTTGGTCTGTATAAACTTCTGCTGCCCCGTGTCCTAACTCGCACCAAGTCCCGTTCACCCATCACCCCCTGTGCTCGCTGACCTACATTGGCTCCCGGTCCGGCAACGCCTCGCTTTTAAAATTCTCATCCTTGTTTTCAAATCCCTCCATGGCCTCGGCCCTCCCTATCTCTGTAACCTCCTCAGCCCCACAACCCCCCCGAGATCTCTGCGCTCCTCTAATTCTGCCCTCTTGAGTATCCCTGATTTTCATCGCTCCACCATCGGCGGCTGTGCCTTCTGTTGCCAAGTCCCTAAGCTCTGGAATTCCCTCCCTAAACCTCTCCACCTCCTCTCCTGTAAGTCCTTCCTTAAAATATACCTCTTTGACCAAGCTTTTGGCCGTCTGTCGTAATATCTCCTTTTGTGGCTCGGTGTCAAATTTTGTTTGAAATCGCTCCTGTGAATCGCCTCAGGACGTTTAACTATGTTAAAGCCGTTATATAAATGCATGTGGTTGTTGTTGTTACCTCCTACGGTTCTATGACCCAGGCGTGCTGAGGTCGACTGTTGTTGTATTTGTGTGTGCTTGTCGGCATAAAAAGGGCCTTGCTTGGTGTTGGTCCCCGAATGGGCGAGTGTACGATTGGCCTCTGCCACTGCCCCCTTCACAGCCGAATAGCCTGCCAACACCCACTGCTCATGCTGGTACAGGAAGCACGGCTACTTGTCAGCCGTGGCTCAGTGAGGTAGCATTCTCTCGCTTCTGAGTCAGAAGGATTGTGGGTTCAAGTACCCACTCCGTGAGACTTCAGCACAAAAATCCAGGCTGACACTCCCAATGCAGTGCTGAGGGAGTGCTGCACTGCCGGCGGTGCCCTCATTTGGATCAGATGTTAAACCGAGGCTCCGTCTGCCCTATCAGGTGGACGTAAAAGATCCTACCGCACTATTTCGAAGAAGAGCAGGGGAGTTTTGGCCAATATTTATCTCTCAATCAACATTACCAAAACAGATGATCTGGTCATTATCACATTGCTGTTTGTGGGAGCTTGCTGTGCGCACATTATATAACTGAATATATTTAAGAAGGAGATGGATAGATTTCTAGACACAAAAGGCATCAAGGGGTATGGAGAGAGAGCGGGAATATGGTATTGAGATAGAGGATCAGCCATGATCATATTGAATGGCGGAGCAGGCTCGAAGGGCCGAATGGCCTACTCCTGCTCCTATTTTTCTAAATTGGCTGCCGCGTTTCCTACATTACGACAGTGACTGCACTTCAAAAAGTACTTCATTGGCTGTGAAGCGCTTTGGGGCATCCTCAGGTGGTGAAAGGCGCTATAGAAATGCAAGTCTTTTCTTTCTTTTTAGCTGAGTGAGACCAGGACCCATGGAGTCACACCCCAGGAAAGAGTCATTGCCTTCAGGAGCGGTGGAGGGGGGGGGGGCGAAAAAAAAATCGCAGGAAGCTTGGGGGTTATATCAATCTATTAGATACACGACAGACAAACAAAGGGAATCAATTAGAAAAAAAATGGAATGAATTAGATTTTGAAACTCCAATGTTGCATGTGCAAGGCATTATTACACTCTAGTCAGCTGTGACAACTTCATTCACAAACTTTAAACAGACCGTGTGTGTGTGTGTGTGTCACATCACACTGTACAAGATGAATGAGCCTCCGGCAATGCTCGCACCAGGATCGGATTTCATCTGTACCGGAGCCAGCTGCTCGACTTATTAAAGCATCAAAACCATTACTCAGGCACTCTGCGAGTGACGGCTCGGCCTCCGCGCTGCCGCACCGCCTTCCGAGCTCTCGGTCGAGCCGGCTGATGTTAAAAAGAGAGCCCCCCCCCACCGGTTCGCTGGCGAGGGCGTGGATCAGCTGTGGCGCGCCAGGGGTGAGCGCCGGCTCAACTGGCCTCATCCAGGGCAGCAGCAGGAGCAGCACAATCGACCTCAGCACGCCTTGGGTGGGGGGGGGTCACAGAATCGAAGGGGCAACAATTACAACAACAACCTGCATTTATATAGCGCCTTTAACATAGTCAAACGTCCCCAAGGCGCTTCACAGGGACGCTATCAGACAAAATTTGACACCAAACCACAGGAGATGTTAGGGCTTGGTCAAAGAGGTAGGTTTTAAGGAGCGTCTGAAAGCAGGAGAGAGAGGCAGAGAGGCGGAGAGGTTTAGGGAGGGAATTCCAGAGCTTAGGGCCTCGGCAGCTGAAGGCACGGCCGCCAATGGTGGAGCGATTATAATCAGGGATGCTCAAGAGGCCAGAATTGGAGGAGCGCCGAGATCTCGCAAGACCTTGAGGGAGAAATTCGGTGGGGGCGCTAACTTCGCCGAGGCGCTACTTTTAGCGCTTCGAAAATGTTAGCGCCGCAGCGCCATAAATTCAGTGGTAGCGCCCCAAGCAGGAGGTGGGGCGCTACCTGAAAAGCGCTCCTCCTCCTTCCTGGGGCGCTACAACTGAATATCGCGGTGCTACATGCAACAGCGCCACGCGCGTCAGCACGTAGCGCCGCGGTATTGCAGACCTCGCTCCCCTGATTAAAGGGGACGGGCCTTGACATGAATCTTGTCATTCATGTATGAAGTAATACTGGGCGGCCTGCTGGTGGCGCTGTCCAGGGAGAGTATAAATACTCGGGCATGGGCCCAGCTTGCTTAGGACATTCCTCAACAGGAACTAGTGAAGGACACAACTAGATCTCCATGTTGTAAAACAGTTGATTAAAGCTTAGTTTAACGCTTAGACCAAGTGCCTAGTAGTTTTCCTACGTCAGGCCTAGTGCTGCGCGCCCCGAATAAAAGAGGGGAAGGGGGCAGGTGCTGGCAGGCGGCCAAAAAAAGGGTCACCCGACACCTGCCCTTTAATTATCGCCGCCGCGGCTGCAAAAACGCCCCCCTGACCCTGTCGGACATATTGTCTGGCGAAAGGTCTGGGGGCGCGAGCCAAGCTTGCGGCCGGGGCGCGAGCGGGGTGCTGCGCACGGCAATGACATCATCGCCAAAGGCATAGCACGCTGAATTTCGCTGGAGGCGTCAGCGGCGCCGCGTCCAGGCGCTAATGGGAGGCACTAAGCAACCCAATTTCCCCCCACCCCCCCCTTTGACTTTGTGCGAAAGTGTAAAACGGGTGACCGCGGATGGGCCGCCCGCGTTACATCTCTCCCCGATTTTTATTTCCATCGAAGTCAACGGAAACGAAAGTTGGGGGGGGGAACGAGGGTGCTTGTAGCAAAACTGCAACAAATGACAAGCTTCAGTCAAGAGGCTTCAGCACTTTAATGAATGTAGAATTCCTGGAACAGTTCATGGTGAAAACACTGCTGGCGTGCTTCCTTAACAATTAAAGGTGAGAAGTCGCACAACACCAGGTTATAGTCCAACAGCTTTATTTGAAATCACAAGCTTTCGGAGCGCTGCTCCTTCGTCAGCTGAAGTGAAGAGATGACCTGACGAAGGAGCAGCCGCTCCGAAAGCTTGTGATTTCAAATAAAACTGTTGGACTATAACCTGGTGTTGTGCGACTTCTCACTTTTGTCCACCCCAGTCCAACACCGGCATCTCCACATCATGGTTAACAATTAAAGACAGAGCTTGCTTCTGTACAGCACCTTTCATGACCTCAGGCTGTCCAAAAGCCTTCGCAGTCAATGATGTAATTTGAAGTATAGTCACTGTTGTAATGTAGGGAATCACAGCAAAGTCCCACAAACAGCAATGAAATAAATGACCAGAGAACTTCTTTAGTACTGTCGATTGAGGGATAAACATTGGCCAGCACCAAGCTCATGGTCTACAGAGCAGTAGTGATACCCGCCCTCCTGTATGCCTCAGAGACATGGACCATGTACAGCAGGCACCTCAAAGCACTGGAGAGGTACCACCAACACTGCCTCCGCAAGATCCTGCAAATCCATTGGCAGGATAGGCGCACCAACGTCAGTGTTCTCGCTCAGGCCAACATCCCCAGCATCGAAGCTTTGACCACGCTCGATCAGCTCCGATGGACGGGCCACATCGTCCGCATGCCCGATACGAGACTCCCAAAACAAGCGCTCTACTCGGAGCTCCGACACGGCAAGAGAGCCCCAGGTGGGCAGAGGAAACGCTTCAAGGACACCCTCAAAGCTTCCTTGAAAAAGTGCAACATCCCCACCGACACCTGGGAATCCCTGGCCCAAGACCGCACAAAGTGGAGGAGAAGCATCCGAACACCTCGAGTCTCTTCACCGGGAGCAAGCGGAAGCCAAGCGCAAGCAGCGGAAGGAGCGCATGTCAACCCAAGCACCCCACCCACCCGTCCCTTCAACCACCGTCTGCCCCACCTGTGACAGAGACTGTAGGTCCCGCATTGGACTCATCAGTCACCTGAGAACTCATTTATAGTGTGGAAGCAAGTCATCCTCGGTTCCGAGGGACTGCCTAAAAGAAGAAGAAGAAATATTGGCCAGAACACCAGCTCTTCTTCAAAATAGTGCCGTGCGATTTTTTTTACATCCACCTGATGAGGCCTCGGTTTATTGTCTCATCTGAAAGACGGCATCCACCGCCAGTGCAGCGCTCCCTCAGCACTGCAATTTAGTCTCAGCCTAGATTTCATGCTCAAGGCTCATGGAGCGGGGCTTGAACCCACAACCTTCTGACTCAGGAGGCCAGAGTGCTGCCCACTGAGCCACGGCTGAGAGCGGGCACCATGGTGTGAGGCCGCGCTCCCTTGGTGTGAGGATTGGTTTTTTTGTGACAGGAAAGTTGGGAGCCACTCAAATCAAGTCGGCTGAGCCCCCCTCCCCCAGTCCTGATTCTCCAATCTGTGCTGCTCTCAAGTGAGGGCTCGATTTTGGGGCAGGGAGGGGGTATAGAGTCACAGAGTCATTATACAGCACAGAAAGAGGCCCTTCGGCCCATCGTGTCCGCGCCAGCCATCAAGCCCCGTCTATTCTAATCCCATTTTCCAGCACTTGGCCCGTAGCCTTGTATGCTATGGCGTTTCAAGTGCTCATCTAAATGCTTCTTGAATGTTGTGAGGGTTCCTGCCTCTACCACCCTTTCAGGCAGTGAGTTCCAGATTCCAACCACCCTCTGGGTGAAAAAGTCTTTCCTCAAATCCCCTCTAAACCTCCTGCCCCTTACCTTGAAACTATGCCCCCTGGTTATTGACCCCTCTACTAAGGGGAAAAGTTCCTTTCTATCTACCCTATCTATGCCCCTCATAATTTTGTACACCTCAATCAGGTCCCCCCCGCAGCCTTCTCTGCTCTAAGGAAACCAACCCCAGCCTGTCCAGTCTCTCTTCATAGCTGAAGTGCTCCAGCCCAGGTAACATCCTGGTGAATCTCCTCTGCACCCTCTCCAATGCAGTGGGGTTGTGGGCAAAGACTCGACAATGTACCTATGTATCTGTCACAGTGCGAGCGCTTGCAAAGCAATTTTGTAGATCCGAGGTAGAATTACAACCAGAGATCCAAATTGACAGTGACCGCCACCGACAGTGACCTGGTCAAACTTACTTCAGCACCACCACCCCACCCAAGGACCTCTACCACTAAGAGGTCAAGAGCAGCAATGCCGTTGGAACTCCATCTACTCCAGGTACCTCGCCACGTCACACACCATCCTGACTTGGACGTAATTCCTTCATCGTCGCTGGGCCAATATCCTGGGCTTCCCTACCTAATGCCACCATGGGAACTGTGTGCAGTTTTGGTCTCCTTACCTGAGAAAGGATATACTTGCCATAGAGGGAGTGCAGCGAAGGTTCACCAGACTGATTCCTGGGATGGCAGGACTGTCGTATGAGGAGAGATTGGGTCGACTAGGCCTGTATTCACTAGAGTTTAGAAGAATGAGAGGGGATCTCACTGAAACGTATAAAATTCTGACAGGGCTAGACAGACTGGATGCAGGGAGGATGTTTCCCCTGGCTGGGGGGGGTCTAGAACGAGGGGTCACAGTCTCAGGATACGGGGTAGGACATTTAGGACGGAGATGAGGAGAAATTTCTTCACTCAGAGGGTGGTGAACCTGTGGAATTCTCTACCACAGAAGGCTGTGGAGGCCAAGTCACTGAATATATTTAAGAAGGAGATAGATAGCTTTCTAGACACAAAAGGCATCAAGGGGTGTGGGGAGAGAGCGGGAATATGGTATTGAGATAGAGGATCAGCCATGATCATATGGAATGGCGGAGCAGGCTCGAAGGGCCGAAGGGCCGACTCCTGCTCCTATTTTTCTATGTTTCGATGAGCTCTGTCACCACAAGGACTGCAGCGTTTGGAAAGAGAAGGCGGCCCACCGCCACCTTCCCAAGCGGCAACTAGGAACGGGCAATAAATGCCAGGCTTGCCGGCGACGCCCACACCCCCCGAGAACGAATAATAAAAAAATTCTAGCCACACTAAGATTGCGTGGCGCCAACTTTCCACTGCGGTTCCTCTGAAATTCAGCCCCGCTCTACAGTGCCGGGAAATCGGGCGTAACCTGGGTGGAGATAAATCGGGCGGGGAGCAATTTAATGTTCCCTTTAAGCTGCGCGGCCTCGCTCCAGGGGCCCCGGGCAGCCGGTGAACTGGCTTTCAAATTGAAAAAAAATGCGCGCGGGCGGATATTTGAAGTACAGGGCACACAGGAGCTATTCCAATGGCTCCCCAAGTATCCGGTCGCAATCCTGCGGCGACCGGTTGCGCTCGGCAAATTCACAAGGAAAACGAAACCAAGAAAAAGAACGAATTGTTACGTCCGCGGGCGGTGGCCGGTGGGAGCCCTGCCATCCTGCTGCGGGGCACCCCCAACCACCAAAAGGTGGCCGTCGTGAAGCAAGGTCCCATCGAACTACGCAGGCCAGCCCGAGCCCAGGAGGTCATCTCGGGTCACGGGCGCAGGCCGGCTGAAAGGCGCTTGTGCCCGCGCACGCACACGCGCGCGCCAGGTGAAGACGGGACCGTGCTCTGTGGCGGCGACTCCCCCCACGGTCGAACAGCCTCACCCCCCCACATTCCCACCCACGGACGCTTAGAAACGACGCGCCGAGACGGTGCCCGCCAAATCGCGCCCCTCGCCTGAGTCGCCACGGGATAAATAGTATTAGGGAGAATTAATACACCAGTGCAGCAAATTTGTCAATGGATTAGTGGTTTGAATGTTCTCAAAAGGGAAGGGAAAAGAGGAGGAAATTTAATTATGCCCAGCTTTGAAGCGCACTTCAAATAGTTTATATTAGCCAGACTGTTTTCTCACGTTGAAAATGTTGATTGAATTTACAGAGATTGAATGGAAACTAATAGGCCTGTCAGTGAGAGCTGCTACAAGCCTCGAAGCCGGGACAAAGGCCCTCGGCCTACTTACAGCTGATAAACATCTGTGTTGCCACATGCCAGGGGCAGGAAGTGATTGAAAAGGCTGCGGTGACCTACCGCAGGACTGGTGAATGAAGTCCTCTGCTCATTAAACGGGGCAACGCCTCGGATAAGCAAGGGAGGCCCGTCGCCGCGGGCAACCACGGCCTGGCCCCGCAACACGGCAACGCAAACACGGCAGGGGTTGGGGGGGAGGGCAGAACGCGATCCCAGTACAAGAAAAATCAAGGAATTCATGCGATAAAAATGGAACTTGACCTATTTGGTCCCCGGTGAGTCAGAGGCCCCCCAATATTGCATTAATTAAGTTAGATTTAAAAATTTAGTGCGACCCATTTGGGCCTAAAAATTGCAATGGGGGAAGGACACCAATTTGCATATTTAAGCAGCCCCTTGCCCGAAACAAGGGCCATTGGCATCCCGTCCCATTTAACCCATGTGCATAAACCCCCACCCTCCCAAAAAATAGATTTGCGGCCTCCCACCAAGCTAATAATTATTAATGACTCCCCTACAGGTCACACTCTGAACTTGAAACCCATTTTCTATGTTTCTACGGTGATTATTTAAGGAAATGGTTAAATTGGTAGATCTCCCCTGGCATTGCTCATGGTGAGCGGGTAACAGTCCAATTTTGGGAGAGATGTAAGGGGTGACGTATGCTCGCCCATTTACAGGCCCGTCTGAAAATTGCATAAGGTTGGCGTCCTAAGACGTCAATCGGGCGGCCGAAGTGGCCCCTTGATCTTCAGCAGTGTCAGCCAGTGGCTCCGTTGGTAGCACTCTCGCCTCTGAGTCAGAAGGTTGTGTGTTCACAGTCCCCGCTCCAGAGACTTGAGCACAAAAATCTGAGAGAGTGCTGCACTGTCGTAGGTGCCGTCTCTCGGTTGAGATGTTAAACCGAGGCCCCGTCTGCTCTCTCGGGTGGACGTAAACGATCCTATGGCACTATTTCGAAGAAGAGCAGGGGAGTTATCCCCACTGTCCTGGGGCCAATATTTATCCCTTAATCAACATCACAAAAAAAAACAGCTTATCTGGTCATTAACACATTGCTGTTTGTGGGAGCTTGCTGTGCACAAACTGGCTGCCACGTTTCCTACATTACAACAGTGACTACACTCAAAAAGTACTTCATTGGCTGTAAAGCGCTTTGAGACGTCCTGAAATGCAAGTCCTTCTTTCTCGCCACATAACTGAAGTATAACTCGCAGAAGACCTCTCCAACTTGATTCCCGGGTCTGTGCTGTTAATTGCTCTCAGCTGCGGCCTACAATGGGCTTCTGCACTGCCAGCTTCGGGGAGGAGGGTGGGAAAAATCAGTCGGGCTCTTGCTCCCGATGGCAATCAAGTGATTCCCCCCCCCCTGGAAAAATGTGCGGACGTCGGATTACGATAGGTTCGGGGCCAATGTTCCCCGTGATGTAATTTTTGGGTGCGCGGCCCCTTTAAGGGGCTGCCCGGCCCATTCAAAATACCGCGCGCGCGGGCGCAGTTTTCCCTATTTGGCGGCCGCACAACTTAAAGGGAACATTGGCTGTGATGCCTGCTGCAGCCCAATAGCCTACCGACGACAACAGCTTGCACTGATATAGAGCCCTTAACGCAGGAAAACCTTCCCGAGGCGCTTCACAGGGGGCGTTATCGGAGAAAAATTGACACCGAGCCGCGTAAGGAGATATTTAGGACAGGGCTTGGTCAGAGAGGTAGGTTTTCAGGGGCGTCTTAAAGGAGGAGACGGTCGCTGTCCAGCTCGCGTATGAATAACGGCCAAAACGAGTGAGGTACTAAATGGGTGCTGACAGCTGCAGAACTGTACAGTAGCAGGAGTAATCCTCACCAGGGAGGGCAAAGTTGGCGAGGGGGAGGGGGGAGTAAAAGAGCGGAAATTGAGGTGGGGAAGTTTTTTTTAAAAAAAATGTCGAGGCAGCTTCAGGAAAAGAAAATCCAATAACGCGCCCTTTTATTTTAAAAGAGGCATCAAACGCCGACGGAAAATGAGCGTCTAGGAGCCTGAAGATCTGAGACTGGGTCTCAGTTAACGCTGGCGACTTGAGCCTTTCACTGCTGTTTTCACATCCTGTCACCTCCATGATGAATGATTGTCATTTGGTACATCATGATTAATGATGCTGTGGGTCGGAGGGCAGAATTCCAGAGGGGAAAGGTTGCGGACCTTTCAGCCAAGCCCAGCTTGAGTTCCAAGGTAGGACCTCCAAATACTGAATGCACCGTCCAATCCCCTCTCCATTTTTTCCTCTCGAAACGGCCAGGAATAATTTATCCGGCGCGCCAAATTGCGAAGGGCTTTTTTTTCTCTCCGCCTGCCTCCCCCCCCCCACCCCCGCCCTCCCTCCCCTTTCATCTGATAAGAAAATCAAAGCCTCCTGCACTGGCACCAATTTCCATGGACTCCTTGTGGCCGGGAGGAGCTAGCTTGGGGCCGTGTGTAATCTAATACAGGTACACACTAATAACACCCCTTCAAAGCAGAAAATCAAACTCAGATGGCCCTGTTTAACACTTCGTAATGCTGCTGGACTCGGAGGCCCATTCATCAGCGAGTATCAGGGACACAGTGTTCCTTTCATTGGGCTCCTCCAGTCCGTCTTTCAAGAGAGGGAAGAAAAAAAAAACTTCTGCACAAAATCCATTTGAACTTTTCGGCCTGGAGGCTTTCGCCAAGCCGAGGCTTCAAAACACGGTCCAAGCGAAGAGGTTCGGGGATACTTGCTGCTAAAGTTCAGCTTCCTTCAAATGTCTGTAAGGTATCACTGTTTTTCAGGAAGGGTTCAACATTTAAACAGCTACTGACTACTTCTGTTTGTGTGCACTTTAGTCCTGCATCGCATTCCTTTCAAGTCCAACGAGGGGATTTTTTTTTTAGGTCACTCAACAACAACAATTTGCATTTATATAGCACCTTTATACAGTCATAACGGCACAGAAGGAGGCCATTCAGCCCATCGAGTCCGTGCCGGCTCTCTGTGGAGCAATCCAGTCAGTCCCATTCCCCCCGCTCTATCCCCGTAGCCCTGCAAGTTTATTTCCCTCAAGTGCCCATCCAGTCTCCCCTTGAAAACATTGAGTGTCTCCGCTTCCACCACTTCCGTCGGCAGCGAGTTCTAGGTCCTCACCACTCGCTGCGTAAATTTTTTTCTTCACATCCCCCCTTGCCCAAAACTTTAAATCTGTGTCCCCTATTCCTTGTACCATCAACTAGTGGGAACAGCCTTTCCAGGTCTAGCCTATCCAAACCCATCATAATCTTGTACACCTCTATCAAATCACCTCTCAACCTCCTTTGCTCTAATGAAAACAAATCAGCTTCTCCAACCTGTCCTTGTAGCTAAGATTCCCCCATCCCCGGAACCATTCTGGTAAATCTCCTCTGCACCCTCTCAAGGACCTTCACATCCTTCCTAAAGTGTGGTGACCAGAACTGGATGCAATACTCCAGTTGTGGCCTAACCAGCGCTTTATAAAGGTTCAGCATAACTTCTCTACTTTTGTACTCAATACCTCTATTTATGAAGCCCAAGTTCCCATATGCTTTGTTAACCACTCTCTCAATGTGTCCCACCACCTTCAGGGACCGATGCACATTAACTCCCAGGTCCCTCTGTCCCTGTTTCCCTTAACGCAGGAAAATGTCCCAAGACGTTTCACGGACAAAATCTGAGTCCGAGCCGCATCAGGAGATATTAGGACAGGTGGATCAAAAGCTTGGTCAAAGAGGTGGGTTTTAAGGAGAGTCTTAGAGGAGGAGAACGAGGTGGAGAGGTTTAGGGAGGGAATTCCAGAGCTTAGGGCCCAGGCAGCTAAAAGCACTGCCGCCAATGGTGGAGCGATTAAAATCGGGGGTTACACAAGAGGCCAGAATTGGAGGAGCGCAGAGATCTCGTTGGATAATAAGAGTATCATTGGCCGAGGTTTATTCCCTCAAGTGCCTATCCAGTCTCCCCTTGAAAACATTGAGTGTCTCCGCTTCCACCACTTCCGTCGGCTGGTATCCCAGCAACAGTCAGCTTCTTCAGGAGAGCAGAGGAGGCAAATGAGGAGAGTTGGGGGGAGGTGGAGGATAAAGAAGAAAAGTTCTCAATACTACAAGGATTAGAAGATGGAATACTTGTCTTGTATTTGAAGAAAAAGAGGTAGAGGGGAGGAGAGGTTTAGCGAGGGAATTCCAAGATTAAATTATGGGGAAAGGCTGAGGGCCACTCGAAGCGTTGGGGTGGGGACACGAAGGCTGGTCAGCAAGTTCACACTGCTGACGGAAAGCCATCAGCCGTGCATTCTGGCTAATCACAGGGGCACTGCCCATGAGGTCCACCCATCCTGGCCCACCTCAGAATAAAGCAGAGGTGTGCCCACCTCGACTTAACATCCAAGAAAAAAAGTCAGCGAGCCACTGAACTTGGGACAATGAACCAGGCACGAGAGGACACAAGTGCAAAAAACGCAACCGTCGCGCGGGGAAAACATCTGCTTTGCCCCTCGCGGTATAGCGGGCAACACGGTACAACGCCCGGAGAAAGTAGCTGATTTGAGGTCAATTGACACCTTTAGAAGGAACCGGATTAACATCTGCTGAGCGAGAAGGTTGAGGGTTCCAGAGACATTAATAGTGTTTCTCTGAGTGTTTCCAGGGCGGTAGGGGGAACGGACTGACGGGTAAATTCCCCGATCCCACGCTCCCAGTAGGGAGCCACTTTCAAAGGGAGCGCGGGGTCGGGGCACCTGCACTGTCCTGTGTTTGACTCACGTTCCTCCTGAGTGCAGGATTGGCGGATTTTAATGTTTCTGAATTGGAGGAAGATCATGAAGAGGTATTCACACATGGACTCTGCAGGGGGAATGGGTTTGATGGGCTGAATGGCCTTTCCTCGCCCCGTACTTTCTTATGAGATTGATGCTTCAAGGCCAGGCCTTTGTGTGCAGAGGTTTCTTCTTAATTTTCGCATTGTGCATGTTTAATGATCTAATGCTAATCCAAAGCCAGTAGCTGAAAAGGCCATTATGCCGCGCAACAGGTTAACCTCGCAATTAATCAGATGGTCTGACAGCTTGATTTGAAGGTTAGAATTTTCATTATTTGTAAACATCATCAATAAGTGGCCCGTGAGGTTGGCCAATCAATCTACTGATGGCTGGCGGCAGTGGGTGACGTTTGGGGAGGCTTTAGTCTGCTTCTCGAATAACCTGTTACAGGCCATAGTGACAGGCCTAATACAGCCATATCGGGAACAAACAAGAGAACGCCCCACTGAAAAGGCTCAGGTAAAAGGCACAGAAAGCGCTAAGCCCCACTCGGACACTGGCCGTCTTTACAGCAAACCCAAAAGACTTTTAGCTTCCAGCGAGAAATTGAAGACCGTTAGCTGGCTCCTTGTGTTTCCTCTCCGGATCTCCGGCTCCCTTACTCCCAGAGCCAGAAGAGCTGGAGAGCCCCGGGAATCTACAGCCGAGGGAGCTGGATTTAGCAGTGTAAATATCGCCAGCTAGCTCACGGGAGCCAATCGCCTGGAGTCTGATCTGATTGAGTGGAAACGCAGCATTGAAAGAAAGGAAAAAGAAAGACTTGCATTTATACAGCGTATTTCACAAGCGTATGTCCCGAAGTGCTTTGCAGCCAATGAAGTACTAGTCACTGTTGTAATGTGGGAAAAGCGGCAGCCAATTTGCGCACAGCAAGCTCCCACAAACAGCAATGTGACAATGACCAGATCATCTGTTTTATTGATGTTGGATGAGGGATAAATATTGGCCCAGGACACCGGGGAGAACTCCCCTGCTCTTCTTCGAAATAGTGCCGCGGGGTCTTTTACATCCACCCGAGAGAGCACACGGGGGCCTCGGTTTAACGTCTCATCCGAAAGACGGCACCTCCGACTGTGCGGCACTCCCACATTAATGTGCGGCACCGGTGTGTGAAAAATAGAAAACTTAAAAAAGGAGATACCGCCCCCCCGCGCCCTCCGTTAATAAGCACTGTACATCCTTTAAAGGGAAGAGGAAGTCCAGAGGGATGCAGATTCCTCAGCCTGGAGAATGGCATCCTGGGGTCCGGGAGACGGTTTCCCCACAGTGGCCCTGGAAATGGAGTTGAAAGCACAGCCCTGTTATTTATCCACAGCCTCGCCCCCTCATTGTCTCCTCCAGCCCTACATGCCTTCAGTCGCCTGGGCCCTAAGCTCTGGAATTCCCTCCTTAAACCTCTCCGCCTCTCCACCTCTCTCTCCTCCTTTAAGACGCCCCTTAAAACTTAGCTCCTTGACCAAGCTGTCCTAATATCTCCTTATGTGGCTTGGTGTCAAGTCTTGTTTAGTTGCACTCCCTGTGAAGCGGCCTAGGGACGTTTTAGCATGTTAAAGGCGCTATATAAATGCAAGTTACTGTTGCTGTTTAAACAGCGCTCACATTGCTAACTCTTAAGAGAGCTGGACTGTGAGCTGGGTGGAGATTGCCTGAGCCAACACTATTTTGCATCCAGCACGTCAAGCCACTATATTAACTAAGCAAACACTGATAATAGACTCTCAATCCAGTTGAAATGGTTTCGAAGACTTTCACAAAATGAATTCGGGAGGACCGACTGTTGTTGTGTGGACGGACGGCCTTTTAAGGAGCATTGCAAAAAAAAATCAGAGAAATGCCGACTCTGATTTGTTACGAACACTTGGTTTATCGTGCTGATAACAGTTCAGTCGTGTTGACACCACAGCTCAGCATCCTTCGAAGATGCGAATGACAGGCGGCCCTCAATTAAACAGTCCGGTGCCTTGGCCTTTGACCCCCTGCTGAATATAAATCCATTTCATGTCGCAACAAGGGCATCAGCAATCGATAGGGTTCACGAGTACAGATAGAATGCAAAAATACTGTGGATGGCAGGCACCGAGTTCGAAGGCTGTAACTGTTGGGAGCTGTTCTCGTGAGGCCAAGGTAGCGCTCTCGCCTCTTGAGTCAGAAGGTCGTGGGTTCAAGGCTTCATCGGCAGCACCTCCCAAACACGCGACCTCTGCCAGCTAGAAGGACAAGGGCAGCAGGCGCATGGGAACACCACCACCTCCCAGCTCCCCTCCGAGTCACACACCATCCTGACTTGGAAATATATCGGTCGATCCTTCATCCTCGCTGGGTCAAAATCCTGGAACTCCCCCCCTAACAGCGCTGTGGGAGCACCTTCACCACACGGACTGCAGCGGTTCAAGAAGGCGGCTCACCACTATCTTCTCAAGGGGCAATTAGGGATGGGCAATAAATGCTGGCCTTGCCAGCGACGTCCATATCGCATAAACAAATAAAATAAAAACTTCAGAGTCATAGAGTTATACAGCACAGAAAGAGGCCCTTCGGCCCATCGTGTCCGCGCTGGCCATCAAGCCCTGTCTATTCTAATCCCATTTTCCAGCACTTGGTCCGTAGCCTTGTATGCTATGGTGTTTCAAGTGCTCATCTAAATGCTTCTTGAATGTTGTGAGGGTTCCTGCCTCTACCACCCTTTCAGGCAGTGAGTTCCAGTTTCCAACCACCCTCTGGGTGAAAAAGTCTTTCCTCAAATCCCCTCTAAACCTCCTGCCCCTTACCTTGAAACTATGCCCCCTGGTTATTGACCCCTCTACTAAGGGGAAAAGTTCCTTTCTATCTACCCTATCTATGCCCCTCATAATTTTGTACACCTCAATCAGGTCCCCCCTCAGCCTTCTCTGCTCTAAGGAAAACAACCCCAACCTGTCCAGTCTCTCTTCATAGCTGAAGCGCTCCAGCCCAGAGACTTGAGCACAAAATCCAGGCCGACACTCCAGTGCAATGCTGAGGGAGTGCTGCACCGTCAGAGGTGTCGTCTTTCGGATGAGACGTTAAAACCGAGGCCCCGTCTGCCCTCTCGGGTGGACGTAAAAGATCCCAAGGCACTATTTCGAAGAAGAGCAGAGGAGTTCTCCCCGGTGTCCTGGGGCCAATATTTATCCCTCAACCAACATCACTAAAACAGATTATCTGGGTCATGTCAATATCTCATTATCTGGTCATCATCACACTGCTGTTTGTGGGAGCTTGCTGTGCGCAAGTTGGCTGCCGGGTTTCCCACATTACAACAGTGACCGCACTTCAGAAAGAACTTCATCGGCTGTAAAGCGCTTTGGGACGTCCTGAGGTCGTGAAAGGTGCCAATCTGAATTGCGAGGGGGGGGCGGGCGGTGGACGACAGTGTCAAGTTGAATTGAGCGGGGGAGGAGGGGGGTGGCGGAGAAGAGGAAGGGTAATACCAAGTTGAATTTCCCCCAACCAGCATTCTCCTTGAGCATGGCTCCTCACCAGGAGTGTAGGATTGCTGATTTTTCCTTTAAATTACCTTTAAACGGTTTCTCCAGTGCAACGATTATCCCGTTAGATCTTCTACCAACACCATGGTTGTCCTCATTAAAGGGAGAAGCATTCACCATTAAACCCCTTCACCTTCCTGAACCACACTTGACACGTCCAGGAAGCCTCTTCTCAAGACTTGATTTAAAAAGTAAATAACTCTCAGTCGGATCACGGAATATCATTAAAAGCGCAGACGCGGAGATCAAAGTCCCTTGTCTCTGTGGTGTCCACCCTGTGCACCGAGTATTAGCATAGGAACTGTGGCAGAATGAAGCACTGTTTTGCTTTCAGTGGGAGATCCACTCTGCTCTCCTCTCCACGCGGTCGCCGGGAAATTAAAATGTTAAAACTTGCTAATGTGCAGTGAAATCCTAGAATTCCAACAACACCAGCCCAACCTGGTGGTTATTTTGAAGACAAATTATCCCGACAATGTCAAAATAAATCGCGCTCGAGTCAGGTTACCAGAATATTTAGTCATGGGCTCCCAGTGAAACTTCAACGGTGGTCTCCCAATGCGAGTGAGACAATGAGACAGACTGGCCCACCCCAAACGAGTTTGAAGAAGGTTGGCCACCAAACATGCAGTGGAGATGGGCAATACTTTGAAGACTCTGTTATGAGGATGATGTGGAACGCGCTGCCTGAAAGGGCGGTGGAAGCAGATTCAATCGTAACTTTCAAAAGGGAATTGGATATCTACTTGAAAAGGAAAAGAATTGCAGGGCTACGGGGAAAGAGCAGGGGGGAGTGGGACTAAATTGGAGAGCTCTTTCAAAGAGCCGGCACAGGCATGATGGGCCAAGTGGCCTCCTTCTGTGTTGTATCATTCTAACTTGCATTTATATAGCACTTATCACGACCTCAGGACATTCCAAAGTGCATCAGTCAATCAAGTACTTTTGGAGTGTAGTCACTGTTGTAATGTAGGAAACGCGGCAGCCAGTTTGCGCACAGCAAGCTCCCACAAACAGCAATGTGATAATGACCAGATCATCTGGATTTGGTGGTGTTGCTTGTGGGATCAATATTGGCCCAGGGCACCGGGGATAACTCCCCCTGCTCTTCTTCAAAATAGTGCCGTGGGATCTTATATGTCCACCTGAGAGAGCAGACGGGGCCTCATCCAACGTCTCATCCAAAAGACGGCTCCTCCGACAGTGCAGCACCTCCCTCAGTACTGCACTGGGAGTGTCAGCCTGGATCAAATGCTCAAGTCTCAGGAATGGGGCTTGAAAATACGACCGTCTGACTCAGAGGTGAGAGTGCTACCCACTGACACATAAGGGGAGTGTGGAGTGACGTTTGACGCAGAATGTTGAGAAGTATGCGAGTGTGCCTGTTGGCATCAGCCGCGATGCAGTCAAAATAGCTTGGCCATACTCACTGGGCTCACAAATGAATAACTTCTATTTGGGCAAGGCATCAGAGGCTAACCACTGCCTGTAGAGTCAAGCCCATCGGGAGAAAGGAATATATAAAATATATGCAGGTTTGAGGCTACATCTGACACCGAGGACTTCCATGGTGTCTTGAGTCAGTTGCTTGGAGACCAGGGGCCGACTCACAGCCCAAATTCCCCCTCATTCCCCGTGGGGCAAGGCCTCAACTCCCATCAGTGCTGTGCCAGCCAGCCAATAGCCCGGAGACCTGACTGCCTTACTGCGGTGTTACCACTGTGCGCCAGTGCACTGCGCTGCAACTGGAAGTACCCGGGATAGCTTCAAACCGACTTCCTCTGAACTTCTAGACTTTAGTGGCAGCCACCTTAGATCATTGTGAATGCTGCAGGAACAACCAAATAAAAAAAAAACACCACCAACCACACAAACCGCCTGTCCCCATGGCTACCCCTTCAAAGAAACGGTGTTGGTATTTTTAGTACGTGACACTCCAACATGAAACATTTGGGTTTTTCAGGTCACTGATGCTTTCGACTGTGACTAGAAAGAAAAAACTTACACGCTGCCCTGTCGTGTGTCTCGGAAACCAACTGCTTTGAGAAGCGGTGGCGGCCATTTTTTGCGCACTCCTGGTCGCCAACCCTCCAGGATTGCCCTGGAGTCTCCTGGAATTGAAGATTAAGGGAGAGAAATTCGGTTGCTTAGCGCCTCCCATTAGTGCCTCCGGGGGGGCGCTAGGAACTTAGCGCCGAAACGCGGCGATTTTAGCGCCGCTCGCGAAATTGACCAGTCGTTTTGCGGCGGCGCTAAACACTACCGCCACGATCTCCTGCGCCCGCAGATCGTGACGTCAGTCAAGCGTGCAACGCCCCGGTAGCGCCCCAGACCAGATATTGAGTCGCGCCCCCTGCCTTAGCGCCTGCCGCTAGGAACGACAGGTAGAGGGGAACGTTTTCAAGTCGGGAAGGGGCTGGGGGAGCGCTATTTAAAGGCGGGCACTTCCTGCCTTTTCTTGTCGGCAAAATTTTTGGTTTTAACGCTGTCCTAAGGAGTTTTGGCCCTCAGCACCACTTTTGAGGTTCCTAAGAGCCGAGCTCTTTCCCTGGGCCTATCCATTAGTGCTTCCAACACAATTGCTTTTGAGGTCTCTCCAGGCCGAGATTCAAGGCTGCAATGAGCAAGATGGCCCCTCCCCTTTAAGAACTGGATGGCGCCAGTCTGTCTGGCTTCCATGGTAACTGGCATCGCCTGAGCTTCGGTAGCGTTCCGAGGTAGCGCCTCGCTCCCTGACGTTTGCGCCTTAAGAGAGGTGTGTAGCGCCTGATTTAACGCTCAAATCACCTCCAGGGGCGATAGAGGCGAATTTTGCAGTCGGAGGCGATAATTAGCGCTGGGCGCTAAACTTTGCGCCCGGCCGATATTAGCACCCCAAAACGGGCGATAGCCAATTTTTCCCCCTAAGACACTGCCGGGAGCAAACCCAGGAGAAAAATTGCGGGCGGTAAAACAAAATTGTGAGGTTTTTTTTGGTTTCCATTTTCTTTGAAGACTTTCGTTCATTAGTTCATAGGGATTGCGGGAGAAATGGCTGTTTAGCTGACAGTCAAGAATCAACCAATTGGGTCATCAAGCGCCTGGTCGCTTTCCAATTGGCCGTGCGAAGACAATGGACCTGTTGGCCGGCCAATGGCGGGAGCGTGGGGGCGGGGCAGTGGGAAACAGCATGTCAGCTGATGAAGCTTGCAGGAATACATCTAACCAGAGTTGGCAACCCTTGTGCACTGCAACCCCCCCGCCACCCCACACCGATCTGAGTGCTCAGTTAATGTGGGGGGTTTTTTTTGTGGTTGTTTTGGTTGAGGGAGGAATGTTGGGCAGGAAACACCAGCATGGCAAGTCCTGGCACGAGGGCTTGAACCCACAACCTTCTGACCCAGCACGGAGAGTACAACCAACAGAGCCAAGCTCATCCGTCATTAGAACGAGGCCTCGAACATTCTGCTGTGTAGCGAGGATGAAAGAGACTCGATAATTAGATACTTCTCGTTGTGTGATTATATCAAAGATAACAGCCATTTATCTCACTTGTGTAGGTACAATCATTTGTGTTTCTGGATTAACAGATAAAAATGTGGTTAAACTTCAGAGAAATTTGACTTCTTAAAAAAAGGGTAGAAGTTTTAAAGAGTGTGCAGGGACAGAGGGACCTGGGAGTTAATGTGCATAGGTCCCTGAAGGTGGCAGGACATATTGAGAGAGTGGTTAGCAAAGCATATGGAATCTTGGGCTTCATAAAAAGAGGTACTGAGTACAAAAGTAGAGAAGTTATGCTGAACCTTTATAAAGCGCTGGTTGGGCCACAACTGGAGTATTGCGTCCAGTTCTGGTCACCACACTTTTGGAAGGATGTGAAGGCACTTGAGAGGGTGCAGAGGAGATTTACCAGAATGGTTCCGGGGATGGGGGGATCTTAGTTACAAGGACAGGTTGGAGAAGCTGGATTTGTTTTCATTGGAGCAAAGGAGGTTGAGGGGTGATTTGATAGAGGTGTACAAGATTAAGACGGGTTTGGATAGGCTAGACGGGGAAAGGCTGTTCCCACTAGTTGATGGTACAAGGACTAGGGGCCACAGATTTAAGGTTTTGGGCAAGAGATACAGGGAGGGATGTGAGGGAAAACTTTTTTACGCAGCGAGTGGTGAGGACCTGGAATTCGCTGCCGACTGAAGTGGTGGAAGCGGAGACACTCAATGTTTTCAAGGGGAGACTGGATAGGCACTTGAGGGAAATGGGACTGACTGGATCCGGCACAGACTCGATGGGCTGAATGGCCTCCTTCTGTGCCGTTATGACTCTATGGGGGAAAAATTGAGTCGCGCCCCCTTTGGGGCGCTAACTTCACCGTGGCCGAAATTGAATGGTAGCGCCCCAAGAGGGAAGCGGAGCGCTACTGGAAGCGCCCCGCCTCCCTCTTGGGGCGCTGCAAGGGAATATCGCGGCGCAATGTGCCGCAGCGCCACGCTAACAGATGCAGCGGCTGGTGTGGAGCATAAACACTGGCATGGACCTTATTGGGCCGAATGGCCTGATTCTGTGCTGTAAACACGACCTGTCCCAGCAATGTGCCTTCACCCCAAACTCAGTTTAATGCCACTCCTGCACCAGCATGGCACTTCGAGAGGGAGATTGCAAATTTGTGCCAAATGTGGTCGGTGCAGTTCTGTGGCGTGCGGTCACCAGAGACAGAGACTACGTCAGATCCTTAGAGTGAGCAGAGACAGGAAATATTATTCAAACTCTCCCGAGATTAAAGGATAATATTGCAACTCACTGTGCCAGCCTCGATCAACGCTGCCTCATTCTCTGATGCCATCCTGGTCGATGGTGATAGGTTGTTTTCACCAATCAGCAAGATGGCAAGATGAGTGCACGAATTTAAAAGAACGATAAAATAATTAAAAAGGAAGGTGGAGAAAAACTTCCTTTAACCGAGAGTGGTTCGAATTTGGAATACTTTGCCACAAAGCATTGATGAAGTAGAGTCCATACTCTATTTCCAAAAGGAAAATAAGATAGTTGCTTGAAGAAGAGGACTATTGGGGGATATGCAGCGCATTTGCAGTGTCAGGAAGCACTTCTTTGCAAAAAAGGGGAGTGAAAATCTGGAACTCTCTCCCCAGCTGTTGAGCTGGGGGTCAATTGAAAATTTCAAAACTGAGATTGATATTGTTGTTAGGCAAGGGTTGAGGGTTACGGAACCAAGGCGGGTAGATGGAGTCAAGATACAGATCAGCCATGATCTCATTGAATGGCAGAACAGGCTCGAGGGGCTGAATGGCCTCCTCCTGTTCCTATATGGGGAAGTAAGGAGAGGGGGATTAGAGATATTAAAGGGTAAGGGGGAGATGAACAGGGGAGAAGGATTGGCTATTAAAGGTTTTTTTAAATTTGTTTATGGGATGTGGGCGTCGCTGGCAAAGCCAGCATTTATTGCCCATCCCTAATTGCCCCTTGAGAAGGTGGTGGTGAGCCGCCTTCTTGAACCGGTGCAGTCCGTGTGGTGAAGGTGCTCCCACAGTGCTGTTAGGGAGGGAGTTCCAGAATTTTGACCCAGCGACGATGAAGGATCGGCGATATACTTCCAAGTCAGGATGGTGTGTGACTTGGAGGTGGAACTTGGAGGTGGTGGTGGTCCCATGCGCCTGCTGCCCTTGTCCTTCTAGGTGGAAGAGGTCACGGGTTTGGGAGGTGCTGCCGAAGAAACCTTGGCGAGCTGCTGCAGTGCATCTTGTAGATGGTACACACTGCAGCCACAGTTGGGGGACGGTATCAGGAGAGGGATTAAATATTAAAGGGTATGGGGGAATAAACAGCGAAGAGAGTGTCTCGTGTGAATTAAAACACCAGATCAAACTCGAAGGGTCAAACGGCCGGCTTTGCCACATTCTACGATTCTATCCTCCATGAAACGGCAGTAATATTTAACAAGGCACAGCTTCAGCATAAATATTCTTACGGGCAAAGTCTTTTAATAACAAGCACTTCAAAGCATTCGATCTATATTATGTATCAACATCAATTCTAGGAAGCAGCTTGTTGATATTAAAAGTTATGTCAATATTTTTGCTGTACATCCTGCACTCTGTCTACATGGCAGAATAAAAACAATCCAATCCCAATTAACCCTTACTTAATCAAAAGACCTGCCTTTACGCAGCACCTTAACACAACTCAAAGGAGGTTTTAAAGTGCGTCACAATCCCAATTAATTACATTGAAGTGCAGTGATTATTGCCATGTAGTCAAACACTATTGACAACTAGGTCCTGATAAAATAATTTAAAATTGAAAAGTCGTAAGATTTTTTTTTTGATGGCCTATAATTCGATTAAAATCTCTCAACAGCTAGCTCACCCATGGAGCAGTCAGTCAGCACACAATCTAGGTGCAGTTGAGTTACATAGGAGGTGTCATTGGAGTTTAGAAGAATGAGAGGTGATCTTATTGAAACATATAAGATTGTGAGTAGGCTTGACAGAGTAGATGCAGAGAGGATGTTTCCCCTCGTGGGGGTATCTATAACGAGAGGGCATAATTTCAGAATAAGGGGTCGCCCATTTAAGACGGAGATGAGGAGGAATTTCTTCTCTCAGAGGGTCGTGAATCTTTGGAATTCTCTACCCCAGAGAGCTGTGGAGGCGGAGTCATTGAATATATTCAAGGCGGAGATTGACAGACATTTGAACTACAAGGGAGTCAAGGGGTATGGGGAGAGAGCGGGAAAGTGGTGTTGAGGCCAAGATTGGATCAGCCATGATCTTATTGAATGGCGGAGCAGGCTCGAGGGGCCGATTGGCCGACTCCTGCTCCTGTTTCTTATGTTCTTATGTCAGCTGTGGCTCAGTGGGTAGCACTCTCGCCTCTGAGTCAGAAGGTTGTGGGTTCATAGTCCCCACTCCAGAGACTTGAGCACACAAATCTAGGCTGACATTCCCAGTGCAGTGCTGAGGGAGTGCTGCACTGTCGGAGGTGCCGCCTTTCGGATGAGACATTAAACCTCCTCCTGCTCCTAATTCTTATGTTCTTCAGTGTAGTGGAGCGTGTGGGACCGACTTCCCCCCGCCCCCATTTAGCTTGAGGAATAAGAGGCCCTTGACCCAACAAGTGCCGACCTTCAGATGAGGCGTTAAAGCGAGGCCCCGTCTGCCCACTCGGGTGCAGCGCTCCCTCAGCACTGCACTGGAGTGTTGGCCTAGATTTTGTGCTCAAGTCACTGGAGTGGGACTCGAACCCACGACCTTTTGGCCCTTGGGAGACCGAAGTTCACGGCTCTCGCGTGCCATTGGTTCCTTGGAGGTCATTTACATTTAGGAGTGCAGCCAACGGCAGGAGATACCCACAGGTCTAATGTTGGCCATCAGACTCTGGAGCAAGAGCATTTTCAATGCCTGTTGCGGCTAAAGGGTAGCGCTACTGTGACCGCTAATGAAGGGTTTCAACTCTACCCTTGTGATTAACCTCCTTTAAATGGTATTAATAAAAGGCTCCTGCATACGCTTAATCAAAGTGCAGGAGCTGCTTTATTGGTGAGCAGTCCACGGCTTAATGGCGAGGTTGTGTAGTGAATAATGGATACCTGCATGGTTTCAAAAGCTGTTGTAAACAGCAAGATCAAAGCTTAAGTGATGTCCCATCAACCCGAAATTAGATTCCAAGCACATAATCACTCCCTGCTACCTGTTACCAACCTGAATTCAAAGGGGGGGAAACTTTGTGGTCCATTATTTGTTAGGGTGGAGCCCGTCAAGGCAGAGGTCACCGCCGCCTCATAACAATAGCCAGACGTGTTGTTTGTACAACACTTTTTACAATCTCGGGACGTCTCAAAGCACTTTACAGCCAATGAAGTACTTTTTGAAGTGTGGTCACTGTTGTAATGTAGGAAACGCAGCAGTCAATTTGCGCACAGCAAGCTCCCACAAACAGTAATGTGATAATGACCGGATCATCTGTTTTTGTTATGTTGATTGAGGGATAAATATTGGCCGGAACACCGGGGATAACTCCCCCCGCTCTTCTTCGAAATAGTGCCGTGGGATCTTTTACGTCCACCTGAGAGGGCAGACGGGGGCCTCAGTTTAACGCCTCATCCGAAAGATGGCACCTCCGACAGTGCGGCGCTCCCTCAGCACTGCACTGGGAGTGTCGGCCTAGATTTTGTGCTCAAGTCTCGGAGAGTGGGAGTCGAGCCCACAACCTTCTGACTCAGAGGCGAGGGTGTGATACCCACTGAGCAACAGTTGGCACCCAACCATCACACTTTAGCACATCCCTGTGAGCTACTCCACGGGAGTTCAAGATGATATCTATTAAAAAAATGTTATTTTGCACAGTATCTTCATCACTTTTTTCTATCAGCGATGTCACAGGAGAACAACTAGTAATATGTGAAAAGTCTTTCATAGGGCGTACATTTCCTGCAAGCGCCAGGCTTTCGTGTAACCCTTCCCCTGTCACACTTCTGTTGATTAAGACCCCATATTGTTATAAAACAGGGCTCTGGCAAAGTGCTCGCGGAACAGGTTCGAGGGGCTGAATGGTCTAGTCATAGAGTCATTACGGCACAGAAGAAGGAGGAGGCCATTTGGCCCATCGTGTCCGCGGGCCTACTCCTACGTCTGGGAGATCCGCCCGCTTGCGGAATAAGCCTGGCGACAAGGCAAAGTTGGCACCTGCGAGAGCTCATTTGCGAAAACGGTATGCCGGAATTCCCCGCCAAACCCCAGCGCCCTTGCTAGAAGCACGGTCTCGCGTGGGAACGGACATTACAGTGAGCTGGCGCGGCCCCGTGGTGACTTTAGTCGCTCCTGTTACAGCGAAGGAGACACCGCCTATTATGGGCAACACGGTGGCATAGTGGTTAGCACTGTTGCCTCACAGCGCCAGGGACCCGGGTTCGAATCTGGCCTCGGATGACTGTCTGTGTGCAGTTTGCACATTCTCCCCGTGTCTGCGTGGGTTTCCTCCGGGTGCTCCGGTTTCCTCCCACAGTCCAAAGATGTGCGGGTTAGGTTGATTTGGCTATGATAAATTGACCCTTAGTGTTAGGGGGGATTAAATACGTGGGGTTACGGGGATAGGGTGGGATATGTGTCGGTGCAGGCTCGATGGGCTGAAATGGCCTCTATCTGCACTGTGGGGATTCTGTGATTCTGTAAATAACAAAGAACACCGATCCCCAGAAGAAATTTAAAAAATACTTCCAGCATCCTCTCTTCCTCGGTCTCACCTTTCCTTATCATTCCCGACTCCAGCTCCTGAGCCTCTCATCACCCCCCGCTAGCGTTGAAGAACCCCGGCCAAGTCTGCAATCTTGCACCAGACCATGGCAGCTCAAATGTACAGTCATTAATCACTCTCTATTTGACAGGGGGTGTGTGGGGGGTTGGGAGGGGGGAGGCCGTAGCTTGATCTGGTCCCGAGTCTATAATCCTCACCCTTCCCCAGCTGAGGAAACAGCTTCTTGGGTTCCATCAAGCCCGGCCTAATGTGGCAGCTCCCACAGAGCCCGGAGTTATCGCGTTACAGCCTCTGCCGCTGGAGACAGCAGCCATCATATTGTGACAGCGTGTCAAGAAGCCTTGTAACGCGCGACATGGGGTCGCATCAACCAGCCCCCTCCCCCGCCGCTCTCCCCTCTCTGCAGCAGCCTTGTTTCAGTTTGCAACGAGTGAAGGCCTCTTTATTTTCAGGAATGAAAGCAAGTCTGAGCGAACGGTTCAAGGTGGCTTGTGTCGGCCCCTCGTCGTTGCCTGAATTTAGCACGCAGGCGCGGAAAGTTTCCGGGGCCGCAGCTTGGGAAACGGTAACAATTTGGGGGATTTTGAACAGGCCGGCACACTCCTTGGAATGCTCCTGCAGATTGAGTGGGGCGAGCGGGATAGAGGGTGTTCCCAATCATGCGAGGTTCCGATGAAGTAAAATGGGGGGACGTTGGTCTGTGAGTCGCGACGTACGAAGCGTTACATAGTAGTTACAGCACAGAAACAGGCCACTCGACCCAACTGGGCCATGCTGGTGTTTCTGCTCCACACGAGCCTCCTCCCACCCCTCTTCATCTCACCCCATCACTTATGTAGAGCCTGGGGTCTCCAGGAATTAAAGATTAATCTCCTGGACACCGCTGGGAGCCTTCCAGGAGAGAAATCCTGGGGCAATACCAAATCTGTGTGCTTTCTTTTCTTTGGCCAGATTTGTTGATTAGTTGTAACAACACCGGAGATAGAGGGGGGAGCGGGGGGGGGGGGGGGGGAGGGAAAGGCTGTTCGACTGGGTGGGGCGGTCCGAGGTGGGAGGTCATGTGACAAAACCTCCAGAAATACGTCCAACCAGAGTTGGCGACCCCAGCAGGTCCTCTGTCAGAACGGTCCTGCAGGCCAAAGCGTTAGGACTGCCGTCTTTCTTTTCAGAGACTTCGCCCAAGTGTCCACTCCTCGCGCAGGGGGGGTGGGGGGGGGGGGGTCCGGACGCATCCTGACGAGGAGCCGACTTTTCCGCCGCGGAGCAGGATGCGCTGCTGATGTCCCGCTCCCCCAAAACCCGCTGCGTCTCTCCGGCATTGGCGGCGTCTTTTCTTTGCGCTCAGATCAGAACAGACTGCGCAATATCATACAATTCATCCGAGCAATAACAGGCAGAGGAAAGAGCCTCTGGTCCATCCAGCCTGTCCCCGCACAATTGTGCTACCTCGAGCATCCACAATATATACACTCTCCACCGACGTTCCCTCTAATTTTTTGGGGGGGACTTTTTGAAGGGCCGGTGCGGCCCATTCAAAATTCCGCGCATGCGCGGTTTTTGCGTTTAGAAGCCGGCTCACCGGCTGCGTGGGAGCTCTGGCGCACTGCGCGGCCGCGCAGCTTAATGTTCAGAAGGTTGTGGGTTCAAGTCCCACTCCAGGGACTTGAGCACATAAAGCTAGGCTGACACTCCCAGTGCAGTGCTGAGGGAGTGCTGCACTCTCGGAGGTGCCGTCTTTCGGATGAGACGTTAAACCGAGGCCCCGTCTGCTCTCTCAGGTGGACGTAAAAGATCCTGCGGCACTGTTTCGAAGAAGAGCAGGGAGTTCTCCCCGGTGTCCAGGGGCCAATATTTATCCCTCAACCAACATAAAAAAACCACAAATGATCTGGTCATTATCACATTGCTGTTTGTGGGAGCTTGCTGTGCGCACATTGGCTGCCGCGTTTCCCACATTGCAACAGTGACTCCACTTCGAAAGTACTTCATTGGCTGTAAAGCGCTTTTGAGACGTCTGGTGGTCGTGAAAGGCGCTCTATAAATGCAAGTCTGTCTTTCTTCTTTCTATGTGATCTCCTGGGAGAGGCAAATAGATAAAAATCATGGGCCAATTTGTTGGGGGGGGGGGGGAAACCTGGGAAATATCCTCTCCGCCCCCCCCAAGGTGATCAAATCTAGCCCAGCAGACTACTCTGGCCCTGATAAGCCACCTTTTGTACAAGGGGGATCTCCGCCCCAGCCAGAAACAGGTTCGGCTCTCGCCTGAAGGAGTTCAGCGAATTCACCCCACGAGCTGGCAGCCTGTTGCACAGGTCCGCTGTCCACTGGGGGAAAAGGAGAACCTCCCTGACGTCCAACCCAGACCTGGCTTCCTATAACTTATAATTTCACAGAATTTCACAGAATCCCCACAATGCAGATAGAGGCCATTTCGGCCCATCGAGCCTGCACCGACACATATCCCACCCTATCCCCGTAACCCCACGTATTTAATCCCCCTAAGACTAAGGGTCAATTTATCATAGCCAAATCAACCTAACCCGCACATCTTTGGACTGTGGGAAGAAACCGGAGCACCCGGAGGAAACCCACGCAGACACGGGGAGAATGTGCAAACTCCACACACAGTCACCCGAGGCCGGATTCGAACCCGGGTCCCTGGCGCTGTGAGGCAACAGTGCTAACCACTATGCCACTGTGTTGCCCACGGTGGCATAGTGTCGTCGGTCCTCCCTGGCCTATTTCATTGAAACAAACGGTCAGCTCTTACACCGTCCTTTCAGCAGGAACGGCCACAGCGCGGAACTGCAATCGTATTCACATCGCTTGGACTGAACAAGCCTCCGAATTCACTTGCCCTCTCGTCCACAAGTGACCTTTACTCTGCCTGCGTGTTATTATAAACGACTGCCGTTCCCAGTTCAATTACAAATGATTTAGAATGGCATTGACTCGGCCTTAATTTGCTTTTGTCGCAACGCCTTGATCGAGGACACGTCGCCAGCGACAAGTGCGCAAGCTTTGGAGCGTGAGAGCAATAATTTGCTGCCTCCGCCCCCCCACCCCTTGTGTAACCTGCTTTAAAATACCCGGCAGTGCCCCCCCCCACCCACCTCCCATTGTGATACAGGTGTAGCGTGGACCTCCTGGAGTTGAGCCCACCCAAAGCCGCTCTGGTGCGTCCTTGTCAGTCTGGAACTGTATACACAGCGGTCACGGTGCGTGGACATGCAAACAGCTCAGTTTTCTGAAAGGTCTGGGTGGACAGCCAGTGAATGTTATCACAGGGAGTACACGGAGTACATTAATCATTCCTCCCGAGAGCAGTGACAGAGAGTCAATCAACTGCGATGGAAAGCTTCACCACCCCCCCAAACCCCCTCCCCCCCAGCTCGTAGGATGCTCTTCAAAAGCTGCAATATTCCCCTTGTACAAAGGAAACCCAATTACACATACAGTACAGTCACCTCTTGGGGTACGACATGCTCTCTTTCACACTCAGCTTATGAATGGGAGTTTTGTACGGCAGCTGGATTGCTCTTTGAAAGAAAGACAGACTTGCGTTTCTATAGCGCCTTTCACAACCTCAGGACGTCCCAAAGCGCTTTACAGCCAATGAAGTACTTTATGAAGTGTAGTCGCTGTTGTAATGTAGGAAATGCAGCAGCCAATTTGTGCACAGCAAGCTCCCACAAACAGCAATGTGATAATGACCGGATCATCTGTTTTTTAGTGATGTTGATTGAGGGATGAATATTGGCCCCAGGACAGCGGGGAGAACTCCCCTGCTCTTCTTCGAAAGAGTGCTGTAGGATCCTTTGCGTCCACCTGAGAGAGCAGACGAGGCCTCAGGTTTAACGTCTCATCTGGAAAACAGCACCTCCAGCAGGGCAGCACTCCCTCAGTACTGCACTGGAGTGTCGAGTTGAGATTTTGTGCTCCAGTCTCTGGAGTGGGACTTGAACCCATGACCTTCTTGACTCAGAGGTGAGAGTGCGACCCACAGCACCACTTTGTAAACTAACATTCAATGAGCAAACAGAACTGGAACGAGGCAGGAGTGAATACTTACCAGCAGTAACTGGCACAGTCTCAGATGCTAACCTCAATATGTTAAACAGTGTCTCCTCCTTCTCGCTCCCCGGCACATTTTAATTCAGCCGCTGACCGCAATTGATGTTAGCCTCCAGATTCCTGGTGGGGGAGATTTCAGCCCAGCATTGATCTTGTCCCAAATCATGGGGACAAGGTCATCAGTATAATGGAGGTGGGTGTTGCACTGTTTACAGAGCTCCCTGGCCAGTGGAGTACATGAGATACAACTTGACACTTCAAATGCCTGCCCAGATAACAGTAGCGTTACGTCACCAGAAGGAGTTTTGTCAGTTGAGAAATTCGGAGGTGCTCTCAACACTAACAACAACTTGTATTTATATAGTGCCTTTAACATAGTAAAACGTCCCAAGGCGCTTCACGGTAGCGTTATCAAACAGAATTTGACACCGAGTCGCATAAGGAGATGTTAGGGCAGGTGCTTGATCAAAGAGGTAGGTTTTCAGGAGTTTCTTAAAGGAGAAAAGAGAGGTAGAGAGTCGGAGAGGTTTAGGAAGGGAATTCCAGAGGTAAGGGCCTTGGTAGCTGAAGGCACGGCCACCAATGATGGAGCGATTCAAATCGGGGATGCTCAAGAGGCCAGAATTGGAGGAGATATCGTGGAGAGTTTTAGGGCTGGATGAGACTGCAGAGATAGGCAGGGGGGCGAGGCTACGAAGGGATTTGAAAACAAGGATGAGAGTTTTCAAAGTAATGTCGCCCTCTGTGCAACAGACAATAGCGCGGGAGAGCAATGTTTAACTCTAGGTCTCAGGGCCAGTGTTTAATTGAAATGTAATTTTATTTTTCAATTATCTTTACAGCTAAACTGGAAGCACCAGCTCACGTTGGAGTACGGTCCTTAGATGCTAGACTACCTGGTAGTTTCTGGCAACAGTCGGATAACTCCATCACTTATACTGCACCTTGCGGTTTATTATCCTCCCTGCTCTCAGTGATGTCTCATCTTAAATATGCCCTTTATCTGCCCCACTAATGACATCATTCAGTGGAACAGTTCATGTGTGCGTGCATTTGGGGAGGGGGCAGGCGGTGATCTTTGGCAATTAAAGGCCCTTTTACTTTATTGATTTGGTCCCTGGGGTGCGATGCTCATCTGCCTTCATCAATCTACCCTGATTTATACTGTGATTGGTTTTGCTTTGCCTGTAGGCTTGATGGGGGCTGAATTGTGGGACCCAATATCACAATGGAACCGTGTGCTACAACACAGCACACATCCAGCAAGTGGCCCAATATTGATACAGAGATAGTTCGGTAATCGACGAAAATGTTGCCCTCAGAAGTCCATAGGTTGCCTCCTTTATAATTCCACATGTCAACAGCGGAAGAACCCTTGTATCTATCATTGACAGGTCTCACCAAAGGTAGAAGAGCCCTGAGGTGTCAGCCATGGCTCAGTGGGTAGCACTCTCACCTCCCGAGTCAGAGGCTGTAGGTTCACAGTCCAACTCCCGAGACTTGAGCACAAAAATCCAGGCTGACACTTCAGTGCAGAGCGCTGTCTTTCAGATAAGACGCTAAATCGAGGCCCCGTCTGCACTCTCAGGTGGACGTCAAAGATCCCACAGCACTATTTCGAAGAAGAGCAGGGCAATGGCCAACCTTTATCCCTCAACCAACATCACTAAAACAGATTATCAGGTCATTTATTTCATTGCTGTTTGTGGGATTTGTTGCCACGTTTCCTACATTTACAGCAGTGACTACGCTTCAAAAGTACTTCATTGGCTGTAAAGCACTTTGGGACGTCCTGAGGTGGTGAAAAGCAATTTCTCTTCCTTAACATTTAGGAACAGGTTTACGGGCTTGAATTCTGATGGGTTCGCATCCCATTTATATTACAACGGTGCAGGAGGCAGAGTCTTACTCCAATTATATAGGGCCTTGGTGAGACCACACCTGGAGTACTGTGTACAATTTTGGTCTCCTTACCAAAGGAAGGATATACTTGCCACAGAGAGAGTGCAACGAAGGTTCACGAGATTGATTCCTGGGATGGCGGGACTGAGAAGAGATTGAGTAAACTAGGCCTGTATTCTCTTGAATTCAGAAGAATGAGAGGGGATCTCATTGAAGCATGCAAAATTATTACAGGGCTTGAAAGGGTGGATGCTGGGAGAATGTTTCCCTTGGCTGGGGAGTCTAGAACCAGGGGCCACAGCCTCAGGATAAAGGGTAGGCCATTTAGGACTGAGATGAGGAGAAATTTCTTCACACAGAGGGTGGTGAATCTTTGGAATTCTCTACCCCAGAAAGCTGTGGAGGCTCACTTATTGGGTATATTCAAAACAGAAGTCGATAGATTTCTGACTAGTAAGGGCATCAAGGGATATGGTGATAGGGCCGGTGAATGGAGTTGAGGCAGAAGATCAGCCATGATCTCATTGAATGGCGGAGCAGGCTCGAAGGGCCGAATGGCCTACTCCTGCTCCTATTTCTTACGTTCTTATGTTCTTATGAGTATCCGAGGAGACTCTGGAAACAAAATACGGCACCAGTTAATGGGCACCGCTGGCAGGAATGGATGTCGCTGGATGCCATTGTTTCAGACCGAAAGTTCATCCTACTCGTAAAGGCCAGCCATGCGGTTGCAACATAGCTGGACTGTCGGAACCTTCTCTCGACATCTGCGCAGGTCCACTGTGTGAAACATAAAGTTGTGAGCATGACTGTTGAAAGCAATTGTGATGCTGGTTCTGCAAATCTGCCCTGCGATATAAACAGGGCAAATCTGGATCAGAAATTTTCCTCTCACACACCGAGCAAGCACATCTGCTGGAAGCAGTTCTTCGATCTGAAACAGGGGGAAATCAATAAAGAGGCCCATGAGACGACACAACTTAAGTATCTGCTTAGTCAATGAAGTCCCTACTGCATGTCACATGTCAAACTGCCTTTCCTTCCCTGTTGCAAGCAATCTACATCCATCGGAACCACATCAATCATGGATTCCATAATAGGGTTGATCTCTATCACCTTTCCGGGAATGACACAAGGTTGGACCGGAGAGACTCTGTGTGATTTCACAGCTTCTGCATAGAAGTCATCGGGAATGCTTCTGATCAAAGGCCGAATTTCAGAATTGGCGCACAGTCAAAATTGGTTTCCTGCGACGTTTTACATCATAAATTCATCCAAACAGGCCACACTGTGTTTTCAACTTGACAACAGCCGTAGTAAACTGAATGAAACATTAACTATGGTTTTACTGAGTTAAAATACACATTATAAGCACCTTTGCTATAATGGAGAGCATCAGTACATCTAGAATCTGAACTGAACAGTTAAAAGCCAAATTTGAACCACCAAACCAAGTACAACAACTTATATTTCTATAACGCCTTTAACGTAGTAAAACATCCCACGGCGCTTCACAAGAGCGATTATCAGACAAAATTTGGCACCGAGCCACATAAGGAGATATTAGCACAGGTGACCAAAAACTTGGTCAAAGAGGTAGGTTTTAAGGAGCGTCTTAAAGGAGGAGAGAGAGAGGCGGAGAGGTTTAAGGTGGGAATTACAGAACTTAGGGCCCCAGGCAGCTGAAGGCACGGCCGCCAATGGTGGAGCGATGAAAAATCGGGGATACGCAAGAGGCCAGAGCTGGAGGAGCGCAGAGATCTCGGGGACAGGGTTGTCGGGCTGGAGGAGATTACAGAGAGTAGGAAGGGGCGAGGCCACGGAGGGTTTTGAACACAAGGATGAGAATTTTTAAGATCGAGGCGTTGCCGGACCGGGAGCCAATGTCGGTCAGCGAGCACAGCACAACATATCAGATCTGTCAAAGTTAGATTTAGTGAACAAGAATTTAATCTGGTGGGTGGCGGGGGGAGAGCAGAAAACCACCTTTGTACTATGTTGGGTACCCCATTACAGAAAAGATTCAAAAGCAATGGAAAGGGTGCAGTGTAGACTCACTAGGACGTTATCAGGGCTGTCAAAATAATTTTTCTGACTGGGCGTTCGTGTGGGGGAAAAAAAAAGGATCTTCCTTCTTTACTTTTAGTATTTTTAATTACAGGTTACGATAACATAGAATATTGTGAAGGACGATTATATACAGCTTCCAGCGCTTGGCGAAAAGTCTCTAAGCGTGTATAGTTTCATACACTTGGTATGAAATCTTTAAGCTTTGGTGAGTTCAGTTGAACGGGTGAACACATCTGGGGAACATTACACAGGCCAATGATGTGACACGTCTAACACGGAGGTGAACCGATGTAGTATAACTCAGGTGTGAATTTTCCGACACTCCAATGTACACAGTGATACCAGCTTATCGCGGTTCATTGACGGCGTAATCTGTGTTTGATCAATGGAACTTGCGAGAGGTTCTCCTGAAGGCCTGATGGGAAAGATGACTGCCTTATTAAGCCGTACAGGCCGGAACGTCCAAGGGTTTGATTCCAAGTCTGTGCTGAGTTAGCTGACCTCAGGAGGGGGCGAGAGTAAGGGCGCACACTTCACTTCAACCTCTTGGATTGGATGGAGGGCGGGGGGGAAGCATCATTCGGTGTTCCCATCTGATCACTATCCAGTGACCTACCTTGGCAAGTGCATGTGTGTGTGTGTGTGTGTGGACCATGGGCAAGACTGGATCAGGCTTGGCTGTGATACTTCCACAGTCGAACAGCTGCCGACAGTGCAATGTCTTGGTTCACATAGGACGAACGACCGCTGGTGCGAGGTTCTGGAGGGACTGCAAAACCCACGGGACCAAACCCTAGGAGAAGGTAGCAAATTGAGAAGGGGATAAGAAGAAGATTAAGTGGGGATGGGGGGGGGGTGGGAAGAGGATGAGAAAATGCCCCTTTAATTAGACAGCTCATTCTTTTCTTTGAAGTTACAGAGCGGATATTAAAATGACCACCCTATTCCTTTCAACTGGAGTAAATTGGTAGATAGGAAGCGATTTAAAAAGAGGCAGATAATTGAAACTGTAAATTGATAAATAGTCTTGAAAATCACAGCCCATATAGAGAATAATTGCTGTCTGGGAAGGATTATAAGCCAGTGATTACCTGTCAAGTTTCAGGCCCCATTGTGAATGACAAGAGTGGAGGTTTGAGGTGAATCATGGTCCAGAAAATCACTTAGGAACACGGGAACAAGAGGAGGCTATTCAGCCCCTCGAGTCTGTTCAACCATTCAATTAGATCATGGCTGACCTATATCTTAACTCCATCCACCCGCCTTGGTTCCATAACCCTTAATACCCTGGCCTAACAAAAATCCATCAATCTCAGTTTTGAAATTTTCAATTGTCCCCCAGCCTCAACAACTTTTTGGGGGGAGAGAGTTCCAGATTTCCACTACCCTTTGTGTGAAGAAGTGCTTCCTGACATCACCCCTGAACGGCCTAGCTCTAATTTTAAGGTGATGCCCCCTTGTTCTGGACTCCCCCCACCAGAGGAAATAGTTTCTCTCTATCTACATTATCAACTCCTTTCATCATCTTAAACACCTCAATTAGATCATCCCTTAATCTTCTATACTCGAGGGAATACAAGCCTCGTCTATGCAACTTGTCCTCATAGATTAACCCCTTTTAACCCCGGTATCGTTCTGGTGAATCTGCGCTGCTCCCCCTCCAAGGCCAATCTATCCTTCCTGAGGTGCGGTGCCCAGAACTGAACGCAGAGGGCAGGCAGGCCTCGGTTTAACATCTCATCTTCGGAAAAGGAGGGGAGAATGTGCGGGGCGTGAGGGGAGGGAGGGAGAGACTAAAAGGCATGGTGAACCCACCTCAGCTAGTCTTCACTAGTAAGTGGTTCAAGAATCCCTAGGCTAGAAGACAATGGGTGAACTAGCAGACCTCCTGTGGCATTGCTCACTGTACCTAGCGCTTCAGTGCCGATTTGCCGCTGTTTTACTTTGTGCCAATCAACTAAGAGAGAGAGTAACAGGACGTAAATGTGACACTTGATGCAAGACTATTAATATATTACAAGTAGATTGCCATGGCATGTCCCACATTCAGTTGATGAATGTAATTATATATACATTCATTCCCTCCACCACCGGCGCACCGTGGGTGCAGTGTGTACCATCTACAAGATGCACTGCAGCACCTCCCAAACCTGCGACCTCTACCACCTAGAAGGACAAGGGCAGCAGGCGCATGGGAACACCACCACCTGCAAGTTCCCCTCCAAGTGACACACCATCCTGACCTGGAAATATATCGCTGTTCCTTCATCGTCGCTGGATCAAGATCCTGGAACTCCCTCCCTAACAGCACTGTGGGAATATATTCACTACACGGACTGCAGCGGTTCAAGAAGGCGGCTCACCACCACCTTCTATGGGCAATTAGGGATGGGCAATAAATGCTGGCCTTGCCAGTGACGCCCACATCCCAGGAACGAACAAAAGAAAAATATATATACACACACACATGATGACAATGGAGGTGGGGAACGTCTTCTGCAGAGCCACCTAGTAACCAGAGCCTGCAACTGCACCGTGACAGTTGACATAGCAAAATTGAATGGGAAATTCTGATATAGCAATTTACAATGATGAAAGTCGACACAAAAGTGTGACTACAAATTGTGACAACAGGAAGTAAAGTTTGTGAACAGAAAGTGCATGCCCTACACAGAATTTTTAATAATATTTATATAGATACAAGATATATATGTTCATCTGCTGGTGGTAAAGACGCAATATTGTAAATGCAACCGATGTTGGGGCTTCAATTAAGTTCTCAGGGGACACAACAGATGACCAAAAGCTTGGTCAAAAATTTAGGTTTTAAGGAGCGTCTTAAAGGAGAGAGAGGTAGAGAGGTGGAGAGGTTTAGGGAGGGAATTCCAGAGATAAGGGTCTAGATGGTCACCAATGGTGGGGCAAAGCAAATCGGAGATACACAAGATATAAGATTTGGAGGAGCGCAGAGATCTCGGAGGGTTGTAGGGCTAGATGATGTTGCAGAGGTAGGGAGGGTCGAGGCCATGGAGGGATTTGAACACAAGGATGAGAATTGGAAATTCGAGGTGTTGCTGGACCGGGAGCCAATGTAGGTCAGCGAGCACAGGGGGTGATGGGTCAAGTTGTTGACTTTGCACAGTCACAAGATCCATATCTTGTAAGTTTCGTAAAATCCATCCAGTCAATGCGCCCGGATGTCTAGTGACGACGAGAGGGTCGGTTTTGGATGTGATAACCCCCACAGTCTTAATAGCCTGCCAATATCCACTTGACCAGACTCAAACTTGAGAGAACAGCCAATTGGGTGAGAGCTGCACACCACTGAGGACATTTTTTATTTTTTTTGAAGAAAGAGAAATGTCATGGCTCGTTAAAAAAAAGTGGTTTGCTTTTTGTGTCTATTTTCTGGTCCAGAAGCGCAGGCTAAACAGCACAAGTTGCTCCGTTGTTCTGCAGTCTGTTGTGTGGCCGTTCCTCCATCACTGGCTTCTTCAAAGCCTTTCCTGCCAGGAAACGAAAGATTAATTTTGCCTGCCCTTATGTCATGCTTTATGGAAGTCTGTGACTAATTGGGTTAGGGTCCACCCTGTAGACATAATACTCCAGAAATGGCTCTAATTTTGATTAATAGTATGTCGTATTAGGACTGCTAATTACCAGTAACTACTATGGAGCTTTTTTCATTAGCTGGTAATGGAGTGGGTTGCAGCAAAAATGGGCCTTTTAGGGTCGGCAGGAATGCACTCCATTTTGCACAAGAATGACAGCAAGTGGCTAATAATGATAGATAAGCAGTTTCCATTCCCAGGGTAGTGCTGGAGCAGAAATACTCGTCAAGAACAATGAGAGCCTTCCAAGCCTAAATTGTGCAGTGGTGCTGGTGTGTCCGATGGCACTGAGTCTTGCCGGTTGAAGGATAGGCCGCGTGCTGTCAATCATTCAGAGTGGGCCATCAGTTGGAGAGCCCAAAACGGTGGTGGATGAGACAAGTACTGAACTTCGTAGTTTTGCGTGCTTTACTTTTGAAATGAGAATTAAGTTTCAGGAAAATCGCCTCCTCCGGAGTAAAACCCTTCCACGAAGACCATAAATGCTCATCCTGTGCATCCCCGAATTGCCCATCAGGCAATGCCTTGATCTTAAAGTTCTCAAAGCTAGGTGGGACAGTAAAGCTGTGAGGAGAACACAAAGAGTCTGCAAAGGGATATAGATAGACTAAGTGAGTGGGCAGTAAGGTTGCAGATGGAGTATAATGTCGGGAAATGTGAGGTTATTGGTTATTCACTTTGGTAGGAAGAATAGAAAAACAGAATATTTTTTGAATGGTGAGAAACTTTCAAATGTTGGTGTTGAGAGAGATTTGGGTGTCCTGGTGCAAGAAACACAGATAGCTAGCATGCAGGTACAGCAAGAAATAAGGAAGGCAAATGGCATGTTAGCCTTTATTGCAAGGGGGTTGGGAGTATAAGAGTAAGGAAGTCTTGCTACAATTGTACAGGGCCTTGGTGAGACTACACCTGGAGTACTGTGCACAGTTTTGGTCTCCTTATCTAAGGAAGGATATACTTGCCTTGGAGGCGGTGCAACAAAGGTTCACTCGATTAATTCCTGGGATGAGAGGGCTGTCCTATGATGAGAGATTGTGTAGAATGGGCCTATACTCTTTGGAGTTTAGAAGAATGAGAGGTGATCTCATTGAAACATACACGATTCTGAAGGGGATTGACAGGGTAGATGCTGAGAGGTTGTTTCCCCTGGCTGGAGTGTCTAGAACTAGGGGATATAATCTCAGGATAAGGGGTCGGCCATTTAAGACTGAGATGAGGAGGAATTTCTTCACTCAGAGGGTTGTGAATCTTTGGAATTCTCGGCCCCAGAGGGCTGTGAATGCTGAGTCTTTGAGTATATTCAAGGCTGAGATCGATAGATTTTTGGACTCTAGGGGAATCGAGGGGTATGGAGATCGGGCAGGAATGTGGAGTTGAGGTCGTTGATCGGCCTTGATCTTACTGAATGGCGGAGCAGGCTCGAGGGGCTGAACGGCCTACTCCTGCTCCTATTTCTTATGTTTTTATGTTCATCCTTGTTTTCAAATCCCTCCATGGCCTCTCCCCTCCCAATCACCATAAACTCCTCCAGCCCTTCAAGATCTCTGCGCTCCTCCAATTCTGGGGACATCCTTGATTTTAATCGCTCCACCATTGGCGGCCGTGCCTTCAGTTCCCGAGGCTCTAAGCTCTGAAATTCCCTCCCTAAACCTCTCCACCTCTCTCTCCTTCTTTAAAGACGCTCCTTAAAACTTACCTCTTTGACCAAGCTTTTGGTCACCTGTCCTAATATCTCCTTATGTGGCTCGGTGACAAATCTTGTCTGATAATCGTTCCTGTGAAGCGCCATGGGGCCGGTTTACTACGTTAAAGACACTATATAAATGCAAGTTGTTGTTGTTGACTCTTTTACCATGTCCAACCCCTTCAAATAGAAGCTGTTCTGTAATATAAACTCAACACTGGAATTATTTCAGTGGCACACTGATTTCAGGGGGCAAAGTTCTGTCTTCACCATGAGTTGTAATATGGTAGACCTGTTACAGGACCCGCCTGATTTTACTTTCATAGATTTCATCGGAACGAATAGCGGGCGGGTGCTAAAACAGGCAGGCGACACACTCCACTAGATCACTGCCCCTTGCGGTGATGAACTTTAGCCCCCCCCCCCCTCCCAGTGCAAATCCTTGACCTGGTTTCAGCGCCTCTTTCACTAGCCGCAGAATTACGGAGAGTGGGTGAAGCAACAGTGAGGATTCCGGGCGGCATCGAGGTGTAAGACACAGAGCATTGGTGTAAAGTGTCCCCGAAGTAAGAGTCAAGAGGGCTTTGACAAGTCGGAGTCAGTTCAAGCGTTTTGTAATCCAAGGTGCGATGAGCGCAGATATTAAAAGATCTCTTGAGGTTAACGCAGCTCGGCAGAGTTACATCTAGGACTTAACTACTTTATGTGCCACCTTTGCATAGATATGTGAAGAAAATTCACCCGTAAAGATTTGGGAATTGCTCTGATCTCAGTATTTTTTTTATTCGTTTATGGGATGTGGGCGTCGCTGGCAAGGCCAGCATTTATTGCCCATCCCGAATTGCCCTTGAGAAGGTGGCGGTGAGCCGCCTTCTTGAACTGCTGCAGTCCGTGTGGTGAAGGTGCTTCCCACAGTGCTGTTAGGGAGGGAGTTCCAGGATTTTGACCCAGCGACGATGAAGGATCGGCGATATACTTCTAAGTCAGATTTGGTGTGTGACTTGGAGGGGAACTTGGAGGTGGTGGTGTTCCCATGCGCCTGCTGCCCTTGTCCTTCTAGGTGGAAGAGGTCACGGGTTTGGGAGGTGCTGCCGAAGAAGCCTTGGCGAGTTGCTGCAGTGCATCTTGTAGATGGTACACACTGCAACCACGGTGCGCCGGTGGTGGAGGGAGTGAATGTTTAAGGTGGTGGATGGGGTGCCAATCAAGCGGGCTGCTTTGTCCTGGATGGTGTCGAGTTTAAGGCCTAGGATGAGGCTTAGGACAATTTATCGGGGCAGATTTTCCTTTTCAGTGCCCGAGTGCAAGAGTTTGGTGGGGTGGGAGGCGGGTCGGGTTGTGGGGAGTGCTCATTGCAGACTTGGGCACAGACTGCTCATCATTTTCCTTCCATTAATTCTAGCAGACAGAAAATAGTGAGTCGCTTGTGTCCAAATTGTGATAAAACACTTCCACCCCACCGAGCTCCTCCTCCCGGGGTGGAGTGTTCGAAGGAGGAGGAAAATCTGCCCCAACAAGTCTCAAAGAAACAGCAACATTTAAGAGGGAATTAGATAACCACTTCAAGAAGAAAAACATTATGGCCACGGGGAAATTCAGGAGCGAACTCAGGAAGCACTCTGTCCACATGCAGGGTGGTAGAAATTTGGAACACTCTCCCCCAAAAAGTTGTGGATGCTGGGGGACAATTGGAGCTTTCAAGACTGAGATCGATAGAGAGGAACATAGGAACAGGAGGAGGCCATTCAGCCCCTCGAGCCTGTTCCGCCATTCAATAAGATCATGGCTGAACTGCGACCTAACTCCTTTGTGCCATATCCCTTAACAAAAATCTATCAATCTCAGATTTTAAATTAACAATTGATCTAGCATCAATTGCCGTTTGCGGAAGAGAGTTCCAAACTTCTACCACCCTTTGTGTGTAGAAGTGTTTCCTAATTTCACTCCTGAAAGGTCTGGCTGTAATTTTTAGACGATGCCCCCTAGTCCTAGAATCCCCAACCAGCGGAAATAGTTTCTCTCTATCTACCCTATCTGTTCCCCTTAATATCCTGAAAACTTCGATCAGATCACCCCTTAACCTTCTAAATTCTAGGGAATACAACCCTAGTTTGTGTAATCTCTCCTCGTAACTTAACCCTTGGAGTCCTGGTATCATTCTGGTAATCCTACGCTGCACTCCCTCCAAGGCCAATATATCCTTCCTAAGGTGTGGTGCCCAGAACTGCTCACAGTGCTCCAGGTGTGGTCTAACCAGCTGCAGCATAACTTCTACCCCCTTGTATTCTAGTCCTCCAGATATAAAGGCCAGCATTCCATTAGCCTTTTTGATTATTTTCTATACCTGTTCATGCCATTCATGATTTTTGTTGGGTGAGGTTATCTAGGGATATGGAGCAAAGGCGGGTAGATGGCATTAAGGTGCAGATCAGCCACAATCTAATGGAACAGCAGCACAGGGCCCGAGGGGCTGAATGGCCTCCTCCTGTGCCTAAACGGGCTGAGAGTAGGTAACTGTGACGCGGAGCTCGCACTGGCACAGACCGAGCGAACAGCCTCCTTCGGAGTGGAAATTTCCGTGATGAACAGCAACCAACAATTCTTGAATGCTCCTCTCGCAAAAAAAAAAACGGGCAGAAGAAGGGCAGCTGACGAGCAGAAGAAAAGGAACGCTTTAGGGGAGGAGGCCAAGTGCATGCTTGAAGAGTTTTTAAAAGGAGGCTTTTGAAAGCAGGGAGGTAGAAATAAATGTTTGCTCCTGAACTTTACAGGATGGGTTTTGCGAGGCCCTGCGCACGGAGCAAGTGAACCCCGGATGACAGTGGGCCTGCGCTTAGATAGTCATAGAGTCATAGAGTTATACAGCACAGAAAGAGGCCCTTCGGCCCATCATGTCCGCGCCGGCCATCAAGCCCTGTCTATTCTAATCCCATTTTCCAGCACTTGGTCCGTAGCCTTGTATGCTATGGCGTTTCAAGTGCTCATCTAAATGCTTCTTGAATGTTGCGAGGGTTCCTGCCTCTACCGCCCTTTCAGGCAGTGAGTTCCAGATTCCAACCACCCTCTGGGTGAAAAAGTTTTTCCTCAAATCCCCTCTAAACCTCCTGCCCCTTACCTTGAAACTATGCCCCCTTGGTTATTGATCCCTCTACTAAGGGGAAAAGTTCCTTTCTATCTACCCTATCTATGCCCCTCATAATTTTGAACACCTCAATCAGGTCCCCCCCTCAGTCTTCTCTGCTCTAAGGAAAACAACTCCAGCCTGTCCAGTCTCTCTTCATAGCTGAAGCGCTCCAGCCCAGGTAACATCCTGGTGAATCTCCTCTGCACCCTCTCCAATGCAATCACATCCTTCCTATAGTGCGGAGACCAGAACTGCACACAGTATTCCAGCTGTGGCCTAACTAGCGTTTTGTACAGCTCCACCATAACCTTCCTGCTCTTATATTCTATGCCTCAGCTAATGAAGGCAAGTATCCCATATGCCTTCTTAACCTTTAAGCTCGCGAGTTTCCGATTTGTGCCGCAAATGTGGATCTGCCAACGGTCCTCACTTAATTGACTCTCACATTTACATCTTGCAACAAATCATTTGGAATGCCAGTGGCTTTCAACATGTATCTCACTCTTGAAAATATACAAAGCTCCATTTGTGCGAATGGGCCTGCCATCTGTCTCTTTTTGACGGTATATACATCTTACTTTCATTCTTCTGAAGGAGCCCCTTTGCTCCTTTCAGGCCTGAAATACAGACTTTTTCCTCCCCAAATTTTCTTCCCGTCTTCTGAGAAAAGACGGGATGCAGTTTCGTCAGCCGCCGCCGCCTCCTCGTGGTCATGCCTCGTGCGTTAGCCCGGACAATGCGCCAACAACCGGCAGGTGGACGTCAAAAACTCATCCACCATCTTTGACCAACCATTCGCGCAGGCACGTCCAGCAGGAACGTGTAGAATGGGCCTGTACTCGCTGGAGTTTAGAAGAATGAGAGGTGATCTCATTGAAACATACAAGATTCTGAGGGGGATTGACAGGGTAGATGCTGAGAGGTTGTTTCCCCTGGCTGGAGAGTCTAGAACTAGGAGACATAGTCTCAGGATAAGGGGTCGGCCATTTAAGTCTGAGATGAGGAGGAATTTCTTCACTCAGAGGGTGGTGAATCTTTGGAATTCTCTGCCCCAGAGGGCTGTGAATGCTGAGTCTTTGAGTATATTCAAGACTGAGATCGATAGATTTTTGGACTCTAGGGGAGTCAAGGGATATGGAGATCGGGCGGGAAAGTGGAGTTGAGGTCGATGATCAGCCATGATCTTACTGAATGGCGGAGCAGGCTCGAGAGGCTGTGTGGCCGACTCCTGCTCTTATTTCTAATGTTCTTATGTTCTGAATCACGGGACTGCATTCGGGAGTAGTGTTGCCAACTCTGATTGGACGTATTCCTGGAGGTTTCATCACATGACCTCCTGCCTCCAACCGCCCCGCCCCCCACTCTCCCGCCATTGGTCACCCAACATGTCCATCCTTGCGACGCCCCCACCCTCCCGCGCCAATTGGAAAGCAAAAAGACTCTTCGTTACCCAATTGTATGGTTCTTGACTGCCAATCAAACAGTCTTTTCTTCCAGCTCCAAAATTTTTACAACCACTAAACAGCAGTGTTTAAGGAAAATGAGAAAAAAAAAGCATACCAGTTTTTTACTGCCCCCCCGCCCTCTGCTTTTTCTCCCGGGTTTTGCTCCCAGCAGCGTCCTGGAGGTTAATCTTTAATTCCTGGAGACTCCAGGCCAATCCTGGAGGGTTGACGACCCTACTCGGGAGTGGGAACTGATTGAGTGTCAGCTGTGGTTCAGTGGGCAGCACCACTCGCCTCTGAGTCAGAAGGTTGTGAGTTCAAGTCCCCACTCCAGGTCCTCGAGCACATAAATCTAGGCTGACACTCCAGTGCAGTGCTGAGGGAGTGCTGCACTGTCGGAGGTGCCGTCTTTCAGATGAGATGTTAAACCGAGGCCCCGTCTGCTCTCTCTCAGGTGGACGTAAAAGATCCCATGGCACTATTTTGAAGAAGAGCAGGGGAGTTATCCCCGGTGTCCTGGGCCAATATTTCTCCCTCAACCAACATAAGAAAAACAGATGATCTGGTCATTTTCACATTGCTGTTTGTGGGAGCTTGCTGTGCGCAAATTGACTGCCGCGTTTCCCACATTACAACAGTGACTCCACTTCAAAAAAGAAGTACTTCACTGGCTATAAAGCGCTTTGAGACATCCGGTGGTCATGAAAGGCGCTATAGAAATGCAAGTTTTTCTTTCCCTCCTCCAGGGGCGCCATGGCCGACTGTCGAAGCCTCACCCTCACCATGGATGGTGAGGGGTGGAGGTCAAACCGAGGACCTTCCTGGTCCGTGTGGCTTGGCACAACACCAGGCAGTGAGTGACCTTATCATCGAAGCCAGCAGGGGAGGAGCCTGAATGCGCGGGACCGGCAGCCAACGTTCCCGCGCAGCCCGCGACCGGCTTTCCAAACGTGAAATTTGGTGCATGCGCGAAACTTTGAATGGGACGCGCGGCCCGTTAAAGGGACCGCGCGTCCCCAAAATAGTAAGGGGGAAACGGTGGTTGCAGCTTGCTCCTGAATTACAATAAAAAGCCATCTGCAGAGGCCGCTCAAGTGCAGCAAGTACCCTGTGTATTGTCGTGTTCAAAGACGCGCTCACTGACTAAATAAAAACTTGTATTTATATTTCAGGACATCCCAAAATACTTTACCGCCAATGAAGAACTTTTGAAGTGTTGTAATGTAAGAAACGCGGCAGCCAATTTGCGCACAGCAAGCCCCCACAAACAGCAATGAGATAATGACCAGATAATCTGCTTTTTTATTGATGTTGGTTGAGGGATGTATGTTCGCCAGGACACCGGGGAGAACTCCCCTGCTCTTCTTCCAATAGTGCCGTGGGATCTTTTACGTCCAGCCGAGGGGGCAGACGGGGCCTCGGTTTAACGTCTCATCCGAAAGACGGCGCCCTCCGACAGTGCGGCGCTCCCTCAGCACTGCACTGGAGAGTCAGCCTGGATTTTTATGCTCAAGTCTCTGGAGTGGGACTCTGAATCCACAACCTTCTGACTCAGAGGCGAGTGTGCTACCCACTGAGCCACAGCACGGCCTAGGCAGCTGAAGGCACGGCCGCCAATGGTGTCCCTCGAGCCTGTTCCGCCATTCCATTTGGTCATGGCTGATCTGTATCTTAACTCCAATAACTTGGTTCCATATCGCTTAATACCCTGGCCTAACAAAAATCTATCAATCTCAGTTTTGAAATTTTCAATTGACCCCCAGCCTCAACAGCCTTTTGGGGGGAGAGAGTTCCAGATTTCCACTACCCTTTGTGTGAAGAAGTGCTCCCTGACATCCACAAGGCTGATACCTGGGATGGCAGGAATGACATATGAGGAGAGATTGGGTCGATTGGGCTTATACTCGCTGGAGTATAGAAGAATGAGAGGGGATCTCATCAAAACATATAAAATTCTGACAGGTCTGGACAAACTAGATGCAGGAAGAATGTTCCCGATGGTCGGAGAGTCCAGAACCAGGGGTCATAATCTAAGGATAAGGGGTAAGCCATTTAGGACAGAAATGAGGAAGAATTTCTTCACCCAGAGAGTGGTGAACCTGTGGAATTCTCTACCACAGAAGGTAGTTGAGGCCAAGTCGTTAAATATATTCAAGAATGAGTTAGATATATTTCTTAAGGCTAAAGGTATCAAGGGATATGGGGTGAAGGCAGGTACAGGGTACTGAGTTTGGATGATCAGCCATGATCTCATCGAATGGCGGAGCAGGCTCGAGGGGCCGAATGGCCTACTCCTGCTCCTATCTTCTATGTCTATGTCTATCACCCCTGAACGGCCTGGCTCTAATTTTAAGGTTATGCCCCCCTTGTTCTGGACTCCGCCCCCCCCCCCCCCCCCACTGAGCCATGGCTGACACGACCTGAATTGACGATCATCATTTTAGCAGCGATCAAACTGACGGCTTTAAACGTCCGCAAACAGCGAAAAGTCCAGTGGCCAGTCCTTCGACTGCTGAAAGATCAGAGCTGGCACAGGTGGGTGACTGTTCGACAGTGTTAGCTCAAGGGTCAGCGTGACTTTTATTTGCTAAAATTAGCGAAAGGTGGAAATACACCCAGCAGTCTTCGAACGTGCCAATCTGTCTGCACTGCTTAATTGACACGAGGGCCTGAACTCCAGACTAGGACACACCATTAAAGTCCTGCCTGCTCGCAAAGTGAATAACTGGTGGCTCCAGCCATTCTAGACCTCCATTTATAAAAGATACTGACGGCTTCCTTTATCCGATTACCATGACATCTTATGGCCTGAATGTGAAATGAAGACTAATGAATCGGTTCCTCCCATATCAATCAGAAAGCCATTTCCTAACAGAAGATAGCTTGTGCGCATCTGTCTGTTGGCCTTCATCTAGAAGGCAAACCCAATAAAAGTTCCGTCAAACAAACATTCATCATGCCTTATGAAATAAAGCTGTTCGAGATGTCTCCCCCGTCTTGTAATTCTCACAATATCCAAGGCAATAAGATTGATCTGGTTCTGCTCACCATCCCATAGGAGTTAGTTACCTTTAGGAATGGCTGGTTTCCAGCCAGCACCAAGTATTCATCTCTCTCTGCAATAGTTAACTCACCTTAACTCTTTCAACATTGCAGCTGTGGCTCAGTGGGTAGCGCTCACACCTCTGAGTCAGAAGGTTGTGGGTTCATAGACCCACTCCAGAGACTTCAGCACAAAAATCTAGGCTGACACTCCAGTGCAGTGCTAAGGTCCAGAATCGCCCCTCCCTATCTCTGTAATCTCCTTCAGCCCCACAACCCCCCCGAGATATCTGCGCTCCTCTAATTCCGCCCTCTTGAGGATCCCTGATTATAATCGCTCAACCATTGGTGGTCGTGCTTTCTGGTGCCTGGGCCCTAAGCTCTGGAATTCCCTGCCGAAACCTCTCTACGTCTCATTCCTTCTTTAAGACGCTCCTTAAAACCTGCTTCTTTGACCAAGCTTTTGGTCACCAGCCCTAATTTATCCTTATGTGGATCGGTGTCAAATTTTTCGTCTTAAAATACTCCTGTGCAGCGCCTTGGGACGTTTTACTACGTTAAAGGCGCTCTATAAATACAAGTTGTTGTTGTTGTTGAGGGAGTGCTGCACCGTCGGAGGTGCTGTCTTTCGGATGAGACGTTAAAGCGAGTCTGCCCTCTCAGGTGGATGTAAAAGATCTCATGGCACTATTTCGAAGAAGAGCTGGGGAGTTCTCCCCGGTGTCCTGGACCCATATTTATCCCTCAAACAGATTATCTGGTGATTAGATGCTGTTTGTGGGAGCTTGCTGTGCTCAAATTGGCTGCCACATTTCCCTACATTACAACAGTGACTACACTTCAAAAGTACAAGCGCAGGAGCTGGAACACCTGCCCTTTTACCTCCACCCTTCCCACTGTCCAGGGCCCCAAACACTCCTTCCAGGTGAAACAGCGATTTACTTGTACTTCTTGCAATCTAGTATACTGTATTGGCTGCTCACGATGCGGTCTCCTCTACATTGGGGAGACCAAACGCAGATTGGGTGACCGCTTTGCGGAACACCTCCGTTCAGTCCGTACGGGTGACCCCGAGCTTCCGGTCGCCTGTCACTTTAATTCTCCGCTCCACTCCCACTCAGACCTCACCGTCCTCGGCCTCTTACACTGTTCCAATGAAGCTCAACGTAAGCTCGAGGAACAGCACCTCATCTTTCGATTAGGCACTTTACAGCCTTCTGGGCTCAACATCGAGTTCAACAATTTCAGACCATAACCTCTGCCCCTATCCTTTTTTTCCCATTGTTTTTCTCTCTCTCTCACATGGCAGCTGTTGATCATTCAGCCATTGCCATTTACACTTCATCTAGAGTCATCTTTTGTTTCTTAACTTGTCCCATTACCATCTCCTTTTGCCTTGCACCATCTCTTAATCTCTCTTAATGTCTCTTAATCTCTCCTGCCTTCCACCCTATCGCAGACCTTCCCTTTTGTTCTTTTCTCCCCTCCCCCCCTTTCCCTGCCCCAACACTTGCTTAAAAACCTGTTCCATCTCCAGCTTTTTCCAGTTCTGACGAAGGGTCATCGACCTGAAACGTGAACTCGGTTTCTCTCTCCACAGATGCTGCTCTGACCTGCTGAGTATTTCCAGCATTTTCTGTTTTTACTTCAAAAGTACTTGATTGGCTGTCAAGCGCTTTTGGACAGTATGAAAGGCGCTATACAAATGCAGGTCTTTCTTTACTCATCAGGACATTGGGGGAGCTGTTGCAACATTTGCCAGGGTCAAAAACCAGGGGGCACAGATTTAAAGTAATTGGTGGAAGGTTTAGAGGGGATTTGAGGGGAAATTTCTTCACCCAGAGGGTTGTGGGGGTCTGGAACTCACTGCCTGAAAGGGTGGCAGAGGCAGAGACCCTCACCACATTTAAAAAGTACCTGGATGTGCACTTGGGATGCTCTAACCTGCAGAGCTACGGACCAAGAGCTGGGAAGTGGGATTAGGCTGGATAGCTCTTTGTTGGCCGGCGCGGACACGATGGGCCGAAATGGCCTCCTTCCGTGCTGAAACTTTCTATGATTCTGTGATTTATAGTTCTTTGAGGAACGCTGGAGTTGTAAATCACAACAAAAAACAGTATAACCGTCCATCATAAGAGACCAGAGCGCCACTGCAGTCACATGCCATCAGGGACCAACCGAGGAATTCAATTTCAAATAGATCATCGATGCAAGAAACAGGTTTTAATGATCAATCACAAGATGACCATTTTTTTTTGTTGGAAGGAGGACTGACAACTGTGGGGGGAGCGTGGCCACTTTAAGAAGCCATGATGCGGAGATGCCGGTGTTGGACTGGGGTGGACAAAAGTGAGAAGTCGCACAACACCAGGTTATAGTCCAACAGCTTTATTTGAAATCACGAGCTTTCGGAGCGCTGCTCCTTCACCTGACGAAGGAGCAGCCGCTCCGAAAGCTTGTGATTTCAAATAAAGCTGTTAGACTATAACCTGGTGTTGTGCGACTTCTCACTTTTAAGAAGCCACAGTTGTTAAACAACTCTCATCTTAAAGTGGAATAACCTGCGTTTTATCAGACAGCCCGGGGCCACAACTGTTTCATTTCTCGAAGAGTGGCTGAGAAAATGATGAGGTTACGCGCTGGGGCCCGATAATTAAAAAGGGACGACGACAAATGGAAGCTACATCTTCTGCTTTGGCGAACCGCGTCGTCATCGAACCGCCCTTCTCGGAGATAATGCCTGCCCTCGTTAACGAGCTGGAGATTATCCAGCGATAAATCCCCCTTCAAAACTCGGCGCAAAAAAAAAAATGTGCTCCTTAATTTTCTGGTAAACATCTTTCTACTCCTTGTCCACCCGCAACCCCCTCCCTCCCTCCCCACCTTTCTGGCAAACCAGGCCAGAAAGCAGAAGTCAACAATGTGTCCCCGGCATTCTGGTTCTGCAGGTTTGAGACCCTGGAGTCCTGAAAGGTCTAATCATTACCGCTGGGACAATTTAGAAAGGAATGTCAGAAAGGTGATGCCCTACCTCACCTTAATTCCTTCAGGCATTAAACTGCCACAGAAAGAATAGACGTAATCAGTCCTTCTCCTTAATCCTAGCAACACTAGGCCTGCCATTAATAAAAACAGAACAAAGGCACTCTCACCATAGAAGAGAATGCTCAAGTCATCAATAAAAAGCAGCAGGCCCAACAAAGCCATCAACGTCCCATCTACCACACTGATCAAAGGCTGAGGGCTCCACTGATAAAATCTGGGACTTTCAGATGCGTGAGCACTCACAGAAATGCCTCGCAGGTAGGCTTTCAAATTTGTAAACAGCCATCTCTTTTGGAGAGGGCCCTCGCTTTACAAATTTGTCAAGTAACCGTAGCGGGAGGCTGCCCTTCTTCGGTTCCGGATGCCTCTGAATGCGGTCCCACATGACTGGCGCGCTGTGCCTCTGCCTGATGTGGCACGAAGAATCTCCGAAACGCCACCTATTTAATACCCCATTTGTTCTTATGGAGAGAGCGGGAATATGGTATTGAGATAGAGGATCAGCCATGATCATATTGAATGGCGGAGCAGGCTCGAAGGGCTGAATGGCCTACTCCTGCTCCTATTTTTCTATGTTTCTGTGTTCGACAGCACTGCCTCTCACCGTGGTTTTGCTGTCTGCCTCTTTTACCTTGGAAGGCTGGGCTCTGGGAGAGCAAGCCTCAGTGTATCACTCTCCCGTGTTTAGGCCCACACAGCGCAGCCGGTCTCCGTGCAGACTGGCCGCTAACATAATCCCATGACTGTCTGCGACTGTCCACATGAATGAAGTACTGACAGCAATGGGGAAACTCACGGGATATCACGACACGCGCAGAATCAATCCCCCCCCCCCCCCCACTTATCACCGCAAGCCTCACATCCAAACCAGCTCAGATGGTATTCCAGACCGACACAAGTGTTGTGGTGCAATAGAAGTCCAGAGTCCTTGTTCAGGGCTTCCATTATAGGACCTCGTCCCATGGCATTAACCTTCTCTACCTCTATCTTTCACATGACTCTTTTGAGCACAGAGTTTGTCTACTCTCGCCTCTCTTCCTAGCTCGACTGTCAGCCTTGGCACTCACACCTCTCAAGGTCAGATCGCCATGGGTTCAACTCCCACACCCGAGGCTTGATCGCACAATCTCGGCTGACGGTTCAGCACTGATGGTTTCTTACATGGTTGGAGGTGGCAACTTTTTGATGAGGCGCTCTGGTGGCATTATTTGAAGAAGAGCAGGGGAGTACTGCCCCGGTGTCCTGGCCAACATTTAATCCTTGCCCAACATCACTAAAACAAGTCATCTAGACATTGATCTCTTCGCTGTTTGTACTGAGTGCAAATTGGTGGCCGCGTATCCTTACATTGCAACAGTGACTACACTTCAAATCGGGAAGCGCTTTGGGACGTCCTGAGGATGTGAAAGGTGCTATATAAATACAAGTTTGTCCTTATTTTTCTCACTGGTTTAAGAACCAGCTCTATCCTTGACTAACACAATATAAAACAGGTTAACCGTCTCAAACATGGAGATACTGGCATCTAATTCCTGGTTTTAGATTCCTTTCTGTTCCACATTAATGCAACCGCCTGCCTGTTTAAGAACATAAGAATTAGGAGCAAGAGTGGGCCATGGGGCCCCTCGAGCCTGCTCCGCCATTCAGTAAGATCATGGCTGATCTTCGACCTCAACTCCCTTTTCCCGCACTATCTCCATATCCCTTGATTCACCTAGAGTCCAAAAATCCATTGATCTCTGTCTTGAATTTACTCAATGAGTGAGGATCCACAGCCCTCTGGGGTAGAGAATTCCAAAGATTCACCACCCTCTGCGTGAAGACATTTCTCCTCATCTCAGTCCTAAATGGCCGACCCCTTATCCTGAGACTATTACCCCTATCACCAGCCAGGGGAAAACAGCCTCTCAGCATCGACCCTGTCAAGCCCTCTAAGAATATTATACGTTTCAATGAGATCACCACTCATTCTTCTAACTTCCAGAGAGTACAGGCCATTTCTACGCAATGAGGTTTATTTTAAATGTGTTAAGGGCGGCATCAAATTAATGCACAAAGGAATCGGGCGCAAACGTATTCGCCCGTGTTCTATCAGAGGAAATTAAAGTCCTCATCATCTATGAATAACTCTGCAGATCAGAGTTCTCCTGCTACAAGTGTGAACAGTATTTTGCAGGCACCATGGGTGTGAGCGAAGTGTGAAGCCCTTTCTCACAGGCAAAGGAGCTGTGGCAGCTTAGTGTCAAGATGGAGCTGTATGCATTTGTTGTCGGTTGGCAAACATCACAAAATGTTGTTGGGATGCTGCGATCCTTTGGACTCCACGCCCGTATCACTGTATCACATTGCAACAGCGCGTTACCACAGGAAATCCAACCTCCAGGAGTACGAGTAATCTGCAGAACTAAGTTTACCAGTCACTTCTTTTGTTCAAAAATTTCAACATTCTCATCCTTGTTTTCAAATCCCTCCATGGCCTCACAGAATCATAGAAAGTTACAGCACGGAAGGAGGCCATTTCGGCCCATCGTGTCCGTGCCGGCCAACAAAGAGCTATCCAGCCTAATCCCACTTCCCAGCTCTTGGTCCGTAGCCCTGCAGGTTAGAGCATCCCAAGAGCACATCCAAGTACTTTTTAAATGTGGTTAGGGTTTCTGCCTCTGCCACCCTTTCAGGCAGTGAGTTCCAGACCCCCACAACCCTCTGGGTGAAGAAATTTCCCCTCAAATCCCCTCTAAACCTTCCATCAATTACTTTAAATCTGTGCCCCCTGGTTTTTGACCCCTCTGCTAAGGGAAATAGGTCCTTTCTATCCACTCTATCTAGGCCCCTCATAATTTTATACACCTCAATAAGGTCTCCCCTCAGCCTCCTCTGTTCCAAGGAAAACAGACCCAGCCTATCCAGTCTTTCCTCATAGCTAAGATTTTCTACTCCCGGCAACATCCTTGTAAATCTCCTCTGTACCCTCTCTAGTGCAATCACATCTTTCCTGTAATGTGGTGACCAGAACTGCACACAGTACTCCAGCTGAGGCCTAACTAGTGTTTTATACAGTTGAAGCATAACCCCCCTGCTCTTGTATTCTATGCCACGGCTAATAAAGGCAAGCATTCCGTATGCTTTCTTAACCACCTTATCTACCTGGCCTGCTACCTTCAGGGATCTGTGGACATGCACTCCAAGGTCCCTTTGTTCCGCTACACTACTCAGTGTCCTACCATTTAATGTGTATTCCCTTTCCTTGTTAGCCCTCCCCAAATGCATTACCTCACACTTCTCCGGATTGAATTCCATTTGCCACTGTTCTGCCCACCTGACCACTTTATTGATATCTTCCTGCAGTCTACAGCTTCCTTCTTCAGTATCAACCACACAGCCGATTTTAGTATCATCTGCAAACTTCTTAATCATACACCCTATATTCAAGTCTAGATCATTGATATATACCACAAAAAGCAAGGGACCTAGTACTGAGCCCTGCAGAACCCCACTGGAAACAGCCTTCCAGTCACAAAAACACCCATCAACCATTACCCTCTGCTTCCTGTCTCCGAGTCAGTTTTGAATCCAACTTGACACTTTGCCCTGGATCCCATGGGCTTTTAACTTCGTGACCAGTCTGCCATGTGGAACCTTATCAAAAGCCTTGCTAAAGTCCATATAAACTACATCAAATGCACTACCCTCATCTACCCTCCTTGTTACCTCCTCAAAAAATTCAATCAAGTTTGTCAGACATGACCTTCCCTTAACAAATCCATGCTGACTATCCTTGATTAATCCGTGTCTTTCAAAATGAAGATTTATCCTGTCCTTCAGAATTCTTTCCAATAATTTTCCCACCACCGAGGTTAGGCTGACTGGCCTGTAATTACTCAGTCTATCCTTTTCTCCCTTTTTAAACAAGGGTACCACATTAGCAGTCCTCCGGCACCACACCTGAAGCCAGAGAGGATTGAAAAATGATGGTCAGGGCCTCTGCTATTTCCTCTTTTGCTTCGCTTAACAGCCTGGGATACATTTCATCTGGGCCTGGGATACATTTCATCTGGGCCTCGCCCCTCCCTATCTCTGTAATCTCCTCCAGCCCCACAACCCCCCGAGATCTCTGAGCTCCTCTAATTCTACCCTCTTGAACATCCCTGATTATAATCGTTCAACCTTTGGTGGCCGTGCCTTCTGTTGCCTAGGCCCTAAGCTCCTTAAAACCTACCTCTTTGACCAAGCTTTTGGTCACCTGCCCTAATTTATCCTTATGTGAATCGGTGTCAATCTTTTGTCTTTTAACACTCCTGTGCAGCGCCTTGGAACGTTTTACTACGTTAAAGGCGCTATATAAATACAAACTGTTGTTGTTGTTGTTTTAGGATAGTCTTTGATTAGACTGTCCCAATGTATTAATCCTGTTGGGTAAGCCCCCATCATGCAGCTAAGATTGTGGCCTATAAATTCAGCCGCTAACTGGCCTACTTAGCCCCCAAAGTGGCAGGCAGGAAGTGCGCGCACACTTCTGTCTATAAGTGCGACGCCGGCCATATTGGGAAAGGGAAATAAATAGGCGACCTTTACCCGCGCGCATGCAAATAAGGAATCTAACGCCTGCTTGAGGCCTTCCCACTTCAAGACTGGTTTTTGAAACCAGACCTTGGGATTGCCTGCAACCTGCAAGCTAAGTTTTTTTTTTAACATTTACTTACCTAAAGCACATAAATCTAGGCTGACACTCCCAGTGCAGTGCTGAGGGAGCGCCGCACTGTCGGAGGTGCCGTCTTTCGGTTAAACCGAGGCCCCGTCTGCCCTCTCAGGTGGACGTAAAAGATCCCATGGCCACTATTTCGAAGAAGAGCAGGGGGAGTGATCCCCGGTGTCCTGGGGCCAATATTTATCCCTCAACCAACATAACAAAAACAGATTATCTGGTCATTATCACATTGCTGTTTGTGGGAGCTTGCTGTGCGCAGATTGGCTGCTGCGTTTCCCACATTACAGCAGTGACTACACTCCAAAGAAGTACTTCATTGGCTGTAAAGCGCTTTGAGACGTCCAGTGGTCATGAAAGGCGCTATATAAATGTAAGTTTTTCTTTTTCTTGACCTGAATTTATGCCTGGGAGGAGCAGGAGTGTTCCTCCCGAACCCACATTCAACAAATGCTCTCCGCCGCTCCTGACCATGAACCTCCTTTCCCAACCCCTGGAAACAAGGAATTTTATGAACAGGAAAGGGGCCATTAGGCCCAACAGGGATTGTGCTCTCCCATAAATCAACCCCAGCCAGCTTCTTCCCATGTCCTTCAATCCCTTCTTTCTCCAGAAACCCATCTAATTCTAAAACCCACTTCAATGGTCTTCCCTGCTAATTCATTCCACAAGGCTAGAAGACGCTGGTGGGGTGACCCTTTTCGCTCCGAAAGTCCTAATTATTTTTTAAAACTTGTATCGCCTGCCATTCCAACCCTTCACCACAGGGAACAGTTTGCCCGGATCAACTTTGACTGTTCCTTTCATAATCTCGAAGACGTCCAGTTATCCTACCCAACGGTATTAAGACAAGGGGCCGAGTCTAAAAATACCCTCACTACGATGAGTTGCTATGACAGCTGGTGAAAACATAGATTCCTGACGTTACAATACAGATATGAGGGCAGGAGAATTTTCTTCTCAATTCTTATTCTCAGCCATCACTGGGCGATCGGCTGAGGAGATGTGATAAATGACAAGTCAAAGACAGAGTTTCCCATTTAATTGACACCGTTTACTTCAACGCCATGTTTTTTGCGCAAAAATAATTCAAATGATCCGGTCCCGTGAATTCAACAACTTAATTAAAGCAGTTTTTCTTTCTCTCTGTGATTGAAATTCAAATTAATGGGTAATTCCTCAGTGACCCTGAATATAAAAGGAATGGACTGTTTATTCACACTGACTAGATGGGGCAGAAAACGTGAAGCCCCTGAGATTTGGTTTTCTTGACAATAAAGTTGTGTTTGGTTTAAACATTGTGATCAGCAAACACCGTGGCTTCGAAAAGGGCCAAAGAAAGACTTTTACGATAAAAAAATCGGAGCACAAGTGCCGCCATCTTTGATTTTATGGAGCTGGCACAGTTGCTATGGTAACTGCTTTCGACCGTTGACTTAACATTTTGTTGCTTCCTCTTCTGCTCCACAGGACATTGTCTTATCTGCGAAAGATACAGCTACTTCCCGAATCGATTTGTGAACAAAAGATCAATATACGAGTAAGTGTGAAGCAAGATAATATCCTGCCAGGGGAATATCTTCCCAGTGCTGTCCCCCACTGGACCTGCAAACTCACTGAGTTCGTCCTGCTATTTTTTTTAAATGACAATCTCCTTCACGTGGATATCGGTTTGCTCCATACCCTTGCTGATATTTCAAAGAAAGAGAGAGCTTGCATTTCTGTGGCGCCATTCACAACCTCAGGGCGTCCCAGAGCGCTTTACAGCCAATGAAGTACTTTTTGAAGTGGAGTCACTGTTGTAATGTCGGAAACGCGGCAGCCAATTTGTGCACAGCAAGATCCCACAAACAGCAATGTGATAATGACCAGATAATCTGTTTTACTGATGTTGGTCGAGGGATAAATATTGATCAGGACACTGGGGCGGTGGGGGGGGGAACTCCCCTGCTCTTCTTCAAAATAGTGCCACAGGAATTTTTATGTCCACCTGAGAGAGCGGACTGGGCCTCGGTTTAACGTCTCATCCAAAAGACGGCACCCTCCGACAGTGCAGCACTCCCTCAGCACTGCACCCGAGTGTCAACCTAGATTTTTGTGCTCAGGTCTCTGGAGTGGGGGCTTGAACCCTTTATTAAAGCGCTGGTTAGGCCACAACTGGAGTATTGCGTCCAGTTCTGGTCACCACACTTTAGGAAGGGTGTGAAGGCCCTTGAGAGGGTGCAGAGGAGATTTACCAGAATGGTTCCGGGGATGGGGATCTTAGCTACAAGGACAGGTTGGAGAAGCTGGATTTGTTTTCATTAGAGCAAAGGAGGTTGAGGGGTGATTTGATGGAGGTGTACAAGATTATGACGGGTTTGGATAGGCCAGACGGGGAAAGGCTGTTCCCACTAGTTGATGGTACAAGGACTAGGGGACACAGATTTAAGGTTTTGGGCAAGAGATACAGGGGGGATGTGAGGAAAACCTTTTTTACGCAGCGAGTGGTGAGGACCTGGAACTTGCTGCCGACGGCAGTGGTGGAAGCGGAGACACTCAATGTTTTCAAGGGGAGGTTGGATAGGCACTTGAGGGAAATAAACTTGCAGGGCTACGGGGATAGAGCAGGGGGAATGGGACTGACTGGATTGCTCTACAGAGAGCCGGCACGGACTCGATGGGCCGAATGGCCTCCTTCTATGCCGTTATGACTCTATGGCAACCTTCTGACTCGGGGCGAGAGTGATACCCACTGAGCCACTGGCTGACAAAGTCTTACCTTCTCCTGTACGCTTGTAGGGCACAGAATTGTACCCAAAAAAAGCAGCTTAATGGCAATTTTGAATTCATCGCCGGTGCTCCACACAGGTTGGGACTGGAACCCACATTTAACCTTTAGTACAAAGCATACACTGTTTCATACCTGCTGAAAGGATTAATCCACAGATTACAGCAGTGATTACATGGCCCGGAGTTCATTTACAAGATTATGGCAGAACCAGCAGGTACAGCTAGACAAAACCATTTCTAATTATCAGCGATTCAACTACTTCAGCGAGTGCGTCTTGACAAAAAGCGTCGATCACTCGTTAAAATAAATAATCAGCCTTTTCTGCCCTTTGTTGAATATCCAGGTAGAACATTCAGGGGAATCAACTTCTTAATATTCAGAATTAACTTTGCGCTCAACAGGGTGAAGGGCCTCGACACCGGGGAACGGAACACTTTCGCCAGCCTTTAGACGCGGTGCTAAACCGAATCCCCCATCGGCGCGTTTCTGCGGGGGGGGGTGGGGTTCAGGTGGATGTTTAAGATCTCAGGACACGATTCAAAATGCAGGGAGATCCCCCAGTGCCCTGGACAACCTCCCACAGCCAACAGCAATACAAACAAATCAGATTAAGTGATCAGTTAGTATAAGTGTCAGCCGTGGCTCAGTTGGTAGCACACTCGCCTCTGAGTCATGAAGGTTGTGGGTTCAAGTCCCACTCCAGGTCCTCGAGCACAAAAATCCAGGCTGGCACTCCCAGTGCAGTGCTGAGGGAGTGCTGCACTGTCGGAGGTGCCGTCTTTCGGATGTAGACGTTAAACCAAGTCTGCTCTCTCAAGTGGATGTAAAAGATCCCACGGCAATATTTCGAAGAAGAGCAGGGGAGCCATATTTAGGCCTCAAAAAACAGATTATCTGGTCATTATCACATTGCTGTTTGTGGGAGCTTGCTGTGCGCAAATTGGCAGCTGTGTTTACTACATTACAAAACAGTACTTCATTGGTTGTAAAGCACTTTGGGACATCCGGTGGTCATGAAAGGCGCTATAGAAATGCAAGTCTTTCTTTCTTTTTACGCATTGCTTTTTGCCCCAGCTCTGCTGAACATACACTGTGACAATTATACACTCACACAAATATTTATGATCTGCTCATCTCCAATTGATTTTTGCTTTCAGTTGCATGTTTACACTAAGATTTTTTTTCACTGTGCAATTTCCTGACAATTCTATTACTGTGCAGTGTTGCAGATTATGGTTTCGCTGATTCATTTACTGCTAGGCACTGTATCTTAGCAACAATTCCGACAATACTGCTTTAGCACAGAATGTCTGTTTGAGGGACCCACAATCATTGAAAAATATCTTCCGTTTAAATTGTTCTGTATCATGTGTAGGGACTGTAAGCTATGGAGAGCGAGGGGGCTTGCTGGAACCGGAGGTAATAAAGCAGGAACAATCGCAAGATACTGTGGATGCTGGAAATCTGAAATAACAACAGAAAATGTTGCAAACACTCAGTCGGTCAGGCAGCATCAGTGCAGTTCTGACAAAGGGTCACAGACCTGAAACGTTGGGGCCGATTTTGCCAGCCCTGGGGAGGCGGGACTGCCGGGAAAATGGCAGAAACTGGGAGCGGGTACCGAACCCGCCTCCGTGCCATCTTCCCAGGAGGCGGGTCCCCGACTCACACTGGGACCCATCTCCTCGAGGCAGGAAGGGGATTACAGCCAATTAACTGCCTGTTAACAGGTACTTAACAGGCAGTTAAGAGGATTATCCCCATTTTTCCAACACAAGTGCGGACTTCCCGATGTCGGGAAACCCCGCCAGGGTCAGCGAGGCGAGCAGTGGGTCTGCGGGGGTCGGAGGGGTCCAAAAGTGCGCTGTGGAGGTGAGTGATGGGTGCAAGTGTGGAGAGGTGAGTATGTGAGGTGAGTGAAAAGTGATAGAAAAAGTTTCCTTACCTTTGTTTCTTCCTGCAGGCTTCAATCGGTGGGGATGCAGAGGCTCCAGCATCTCCACGGCAGAGATGACAGAATGGCTGCTGCATTCTCCGATGCAACAGCTATCTGCTTTCTGCTCAGGAAATAGGTTTGATGAGGTCTTGAATACAAGGACTCATCAAGCAACAGAGAATGTCAGTGTTTGACAGCTTCACAGAGCCGTCAAACGATGACAATTCATCTGTCAAAAGTTTTTGACAGATGAAACGTCATACGCTGACATTCTCTGTCACCGGCTTCCCCTTAATTGGCCTGCTAAGCCCGCTGGGCGGGCTTAACAAGGCCAATCAAGGAAAAAAAGCGTGGGTTGGCCGGACGTCGATGGAGGCGGGACTAAAACCCGACAAGCAGCAGTCCCGCCTCCAACGCGCCCCCATTGGCAAAATCACCCCCCCCCCCCCCCCCCCCGTTAACTCTGTTTCTCTCTCCACCGATGCTGCCTGATCTGCTGGGTGTTTCCAGCATTTTCTGTTGTTATTGTAATAAAGAAGGAAGATGTGACTAAGTCGAGGTTTTACCAGGCTGGTATGATGTTAAAACAATCGCTTGTTTAACGTGTTTAAAACTCATCCCATTTCCCCCACCCAACCCCCGCCCCCCGCCACAGCCACTCCTCTCTCCTGGAGGCACCGACCAAGGACGAAAGAAAGAAAGACTTGCATTTATATAGCGCCTTTCGCGACCACCGGACGTCTCAAAGCGCTTTACAGCCAATGAAGTAGAGTCACTGTTGTAGTGGGAGCACAGTACCCTCCAGCATCTCTCCCAAGTGGGCATTCTTTAATGTGCAAGGATTGAGCAACTCTTCGACCTTGAGGGGCATCATGACTGAAATCAACCCCGACCTCAACCCAACATCCCCAAACAGGCACTTCCAGTTCAGTCGGGCCGGGACTAGATAATGTGCTCACAGCCATCCTGGCTGAGATCGGTTAAGTTAGCACAGACTGGAGCCTTGCTGCCAAGTCTGGCTCAATACCACACATTTACCCACAAGGCCGGGGGGGGGAGAGCTGGCCACTTTGGAACACCTCGATGCACGCAAATTTACTGAGCGATTTTCTACAGTTCGGAGACATTGGACGTCCTGTCCGTCGGGGCCACACCTCGGAGCTGTGGCGAGGGAGACTGCACGACGACATCGGGTGGTGAACTGTCCCGTCACTGCTGGGATACGTCTCTGGGGCAGAACGTTGTGGGTTCAAGTCCCACTCCAGAGACCGGAGCACAAAAATCTAGTGCAGTACTGAGGGAGTGCTGCACTGTCGGAGGGGCCGTCTTTCGGATGAGACGTTAAACCGAGGCCCCGTCTGCCCTCTCAGGTGGACGTAAAAGATCCCCAGGCTGTATTTTGAAGAAGAGCAGGGGTGGGGGGGGGGAGTTCTTCCCAGTGTCCTGGTCAATATTTATCCCTCAACCAACATCACTAAAACTAAGGGGGTCATAAATATAAGATGGTCACTAATAAAGCCAAGAAGGAATTCAGGAGAAACTTCTTTACCCAGAGAGTGGTGAGAATGTGGAACTCGCTACCACAGGGAGTGGTTGAGGCGAATAGCGCAGATGCATTTAAGGGGAAATTAGATAAACACATGAGGGAGAGAGGAATAGAAGGGTTATGCTGAGAGGGAGAGATGAAGTGGGGTGGGAGGAGGCGGGTGTGGAGTATGGACTGGTTGGGCCGAATGGCCTGTTTCTGTGCTGTAAATTCGATGTAATGCTATGTAACATAAACTCTCCTTCCCCAAAAGAATCGTAGCATTTTTTGTTTCCACGAGCCCTCTCACAAACCCCCAACACAGTAGCACTCTTTTAAACCAAGTGTGGCCCCCCAGCAGCTGTCCAAACCCGCTCCAGGACAGTAGGCAAAGCAAGCCAGGGAAAAAAATCCCTCGGATTGGCTTCTCTCTCAAAATGTATATATAAAGAAAGGGTTGCTCGGGACTCATTAAATCCCTGGTGTCGTAAATACTGCCAGGCCTCATCAATCACTGTCTGCCGGCCAAAGTCCTTTGAGCAACGAGGGAAAAGCTAACAGCCAAGAGCTACTGTATCCCAGGATCAGTGAGTGCATATTACAGCTACCGAGGCTTAGCAAGATTCCCGAAGGAGTCAGCCTGGTGCCAATCTCTTCCACCGCCCCCCCCCCGCCCCCCGCCCCCCCGCTCTTTTTTTTTGTTTCGGGATGGAACTCCACACCGTGCTGAACCTTTCAATATAAACAGCACTGAGGTCATTAATCCAATCCCCCCTCAACCACCTCCCCAGCTGTCTCCCTGACGTGACTGACAGAATGTGAAGGAGCTATATCTAACAGCGTAAATGGGAGCCAAATCCATAATGAATCATTAGCATTGCAGTGGCCCTCCGCTGCCAGTGAATGCCAGAGATCCATCATCTCAGTAGGAAGAGAAACGGGACATGCATTTAAACAATCCCTTAAGCTGGCGCACACAAAGAGGATCTGAACCACGGCCCTGGTTATAACTGGCCGCACTTGCTCATTCGGTTTAAAACTGCAAACGCTAGAACCAGGGATGAGGGACTTCAATTACATGGAGAGACTGGAGACGCTTAGAGCAGAGAAGGTTGAGAGGAGATTTAATAGAGGCCTTCAAAATTGTGAAAGGTTTTGACAGAGTAAATAAGGAGAAACCGTTTCCACTGGCAGAAGGGTCGGTAACCAGAGGACACAGATTTAAGCTAATTGGCAGATGTGAGGTGAAGCGAGAATTTTTTTTTACGCAGCCAGTTCTGATGATCTGGAATGCGCTGCCTGAAAGGGCGGTGGAAGCAGATTCAAATGAGTCATTTTTCAAAAGAGGATTGGATAAATAATTCAGAAGAAACTTCTTTACCCAGAGAGTGGTGAGAATGTGGAACAGGCTACCACAGGGAGTGGTTGAGGCGAATAGTATAGATGCTAGATAAGGGAAGGCTAGATAAGCATATGAGGGAGAAGGGAATAAAGGGTTACGCTGATAGATTTAGAATAAGGAGGATGGGAGGAGGATCCAGTGGAGCATAAACGCCAGCATGGACTGGTTGGGCCGAATGGCCTGTTTCTGTGCCGTATATCTTATGTAATCCTATACTACTTGGGTCTGTAGGACACAGTACCATACTGTACTTGAACGTTGGGTACTTAAGATGCTTGCATTCCTTCCTCTGCGGAGACAGAAGGGTTCACCAATCCTGTGCTCCCAGTGTGGTGCTGTGCTCAAAGGCAGTGCAGGTCGGAGGTCGAGCTGATTCTCAGACTCAGGCTCCCTCGGAGAGAGGCTCATTGCAGGGGAGCGTGGGATTGGCAAATATACCCGACAAACACCTGACAACCATTTCAATGGACCTTCTCACGATCGGTAGCAGCAAAGTAGTCTTCTGCAAACAGTCCAGTTCCTTTTTTGCATTTTACGAGGTCAACAGTTTTGCCACCAGAACAGGACAGAGCAGAGTCCCACTATTTGAGGATTCAGTTCGTGCTTTGGTGAGTTTGAAGATTAGAAGCTGGCACTATGGTGGTGTACGTCGATGCTCTGATACCCCTGGGCCTCAGAGTGATGTGAGGTGGGGGAGGGAGCCGGTGACTCCCTGTGCAGTGAGTTCGTTATCTCAGCCACTGCGGGCAGTGCGAGCAGGGGGGCAAGGACTTCTTCATGTGAATGGAGAGGACTTCAAACTACTCATCAAGCAGCCCGAGAGGGTCACTGCTGAACGTGTGTGTGCGTGCGCGCGCAGGTCTGAAAGGTGGGCGAGAATGCATTCGAGCTTAACCGTGATGCCCACTCCTATTGTCCAGGCTCATACGTGCTTTTAATGGCCACTTGGACAAGGCACTGAAGAGAGCCCGTGTAATCTGCACCCCAGCAAGGAGTCAATGGCTTTGGGGATGGAAGAAGGGAGGAAGAGAAAACTGGTGGACGAGGAATGCACTAAATGGCCAGTGGGGGCGTGGAACTGCATCCCAGCGGATATCAGTGCAGTGGATAAGAGAAGAGGGGATATGATTGGGACAAAAATAAAGACAGCCACTGACTGAATGGATCTGCCTTGCCCCCCACAGCGCACCCCCCCCCCGCCCCGCCTTTCTCAACCAGTGCACAAAGCAAGCCAACAGCCCAGCACCAGCACTTGAGGCAAATCACTTCAAAGGAGTTCATTTTACAGCACTACGACATCTCAATTTGACAGCAAACAGTGAACTCAGTCAAACAAGGAAACCCCTCCACTGTGACCGCAATGTTTAATGGGTCATGTCCCTCCAGTGGAGTAAGCCTGCGCTCTCCAATACTCTGCACAGAAACAAAATGAAAGCATTTCACGTACTACTGCCTGCATTCATGTTGCATTGATTACAAGTGTAGGAAAGTTGAATAACTGAGCTGGTGACCCTTTGGCCATTAACTACCAAATAAGCTAGAGGAATGAATGGGGACACTTTGTTTATATGCACATACATTATTGGGCCGGATTTTCCGATCGGAGGCTTCCTGCGGCCGGATGCCTCCGATCGGGAAAAAATCTACGCACTTACCTGCTGGCTCCATAGGTCCCGAGACTTCCGATCCTGGGCCTCTGCTCTCCGAAATGCGCAGAGGCCCAGGTATCCCAGGGGCGCAGGCGGTTCGCAAGCGCCCCTGGGATCTCGTGGGCCATGGGGAACCAATCAATGAAGGGAATCCCCCTTCACACTTTTGACAGGTCTCTACGCACAGAGCTGTCAAAAGTCTGAATGGGGATCACTCAAAAAAAGTTAAACATTAAATAATTTTAAAAAAAAATCACGTATGTAAAATTAGTTAAAATTACATTAAATTAAATATTTTAATTTTTTTTTAGATTTTTTGAAAAAATAATTAAAGTTTTTCACGGGGCTAAAAATAAACTTCCCTTTTTTTAAAGTATTTTAAATTAGAAATGAGTGAATTTTTTTTAATTTTTTAAAACTCTTATGCTGGTAAAAACAGGCCTTACGCAAGGCTTTTACCAGGCGTAAGATTTCTAAGGGTTTTCTGTGGGCGGAGGTTCTGCAGAAAGCGGAACTCTCCCCCCCGCGGAGGCCCTTCTCCAGGGCAGGCGTCCGATCTGTCAAGAGGATTCTTGACAGATCGGAAGTGCAGGGTTTTAGCGCATGCGCTTGGCATGACTGAAACCGGCACGTGCGAGGCCCCTACGGGCACGTACACACCCGTGGGGTCGGAATATCCGGCCCATTATATATCTGTACTGCACACGTGTATACACACGAGAAAGCATGCACGCACACTGGCACACACACAGAGGCACACAGACACACGCACACAGACACACAGACACAGACACACGCACACAGACACACGCACACAGACACACGCACACAGACACACGCACACACAGACATGTGCGAGCTGGAGAGACTTTTTTAAAATTAAAAAAACAGGTGAAGGGACACCACCAAGATTGAAAAAGGGTAGGAAAGGAGAGGGGGTAAATTAAGAAAGCTGCAAACTGTAGGAGGAAGGGGAGATTGAGACAGGTTGTGAACTTCCACAGTGTTCAGGATCCAGGCAGGAGACAATATGATGACATTTGATTTCAACACAGTGAGAATGCAGGGAGAAGGAACAGCATTCAGATAAGATATTCACAAAGCTACTTTGCTGCTTAATGAAAATGACTACCGACCTAATCTAAAGCTGACTCCTAAAATCTGTCGGCTTCCTACCCTTTCTATTCCTGTTCATGATAAATCTCACATCCACTTAAACCAAACAGCTGTAATATCAATGTCAACCGTACTGTTTAACATTACTGCCCACAGCGTCATGCTGAAATGAATATGGGTAGAGGTTTCAGGGGAAGCCCGTTAATGTATTGGCCCCCTCCACCACCCCTCCTTCCTGTACGACTCTCCTCTCGTCATGGGTTACACACACACACACACACACACACATCCCAACTCTGGATATGTAACAAGAGATTTCAATGCAAAAGCAAAATGCTGCGGATGCTGGAAACCTGAAATAAAAACAGAAAGATTTTTAATTCTGACGAAGGGTCATCGACCTGAAACGTTGACTCTGTTTCTCTCTCCACAGATGCTGCTCTGCCCTGCTGAGTGTTTCCAATAGATTTCAATGGTCTGGGGACCATTTCAGGTGGAAATATAAAACACTCGAGACTCGTGCGGAGCATGGACCAGTCGGGCCGACTGGCCTGTTTCTGTGCTGATAATTCTACGTAATATAATTCTATGTAATCATGACACTGGCCAAATTCAACAGAAACTCTTTTAGAGTCACTGAAAAGCCAGAAAAGGCAATGGGCTGGATTTTCATAGACCCGTGGAGGCGGGTTTGGAGGCGTGTGGGGGGTTAAAATTGGGAAAAGTGGCGGGCGGACCTGATCCCGCCTCCATGCAATTTTGATGAAATCGTGTGCAGTGTTCCCGACTCCGTCCCACCTCCAAGAGGCGGGAGAGGCCATTAAAGCCCTTAACAAGCCCTAAATTGGCTCTGTAATGCCATTTTGAAACGCTGTAGCTAGTTTAACCCTTTTCCCACGTGAAGCACGCCTGATCTGAAACACACCAGTGAAACCTGGCGGGAGCACAAGTGGACAGCTGACTATCAGCTGCAGGTCCACTATTACAACGGAGATGTGATGAAGGTAGTAGTAGTATTAGGTCTGAAAGTCGCCTCTGATGCTGCTGCATTGAATGTCTTCAGAGACTGCCTGGCCTTTGCTGTGAGAGGACCTGGATGCAAAAAAAATTCTCTCTCTCTCTCTCTGAGATGCTGCTCATTTTGCATCCAGGTCCTCTCACAGCAAAGGCCAGGCAGTCTTTGAAGACCTTCAATGCAGCAGCAATGATGACATCATCAAAGGTGACTTTCAGACTGAAAACACTAATTGGTTCATGGGTTCCCACATGCTGGAACTCAATTGCCCAATTAGGTGAAAATTGCATCAATCTCCCACATCCAATTGCAGTCGGGTGGATAACACGACCCCAACCCGCCCCAGTATCAAAATCCAGCCCTATGTGTGCATTATGACTGGTTGAAAACCTTTCCCCCCCCCGAATGTGACACCTGGTTTGGTTTGCTAGATTCGCCAATGGCTTCACGTGACTCTAGGTCCAGGTGTTTACACTGTAATGGTTTATTTTGAAAGACCTCAGCTCTTTTTAGTGCCCATTTGTGCCATTCCACTGTTCTGCTTCAGTCTCCAGTGGTAAGCTGAGACAGCTTAAGCCAAGAACTTCTCCCTCTTCATACCCAACGCGATTGACTGGCAGGGAGAGTGCTTCTGAAGCGCGAAGTTCTTCTCCCCCCCCCACACCTCTTGTGATTTCTGATCAGCAGCCATGCTGAACGACATCCACTCGCTAGCCTAGCTACAGCAAGTCCCTTCCCAGCTAGGCCCAAAATGCGTAATTCACCCTCACCAGCTGACTGCCGGTAACAATCCAATAAACTGCAACATCTTACAAGTGTGCGAGGTCCAACTGCATCCGGTAAGCACTGGGGACTCCGAGGACAGGTGTGGCATGGTCAAATCCAAAGCAAAGCTCCCCCCTCCCCTTATTTCCCTGTAAAAAGTGTCTTAATTACTTCCCTGTAATAAGTGTCCTAACTCGCACCAAGTCCCATTCGCCCATCACCCCCTGTGCTCGCTGACCTACATTGGCTCCCGGTTAAGCAACGCCTCGATTTCAAAATTCTCATCCTTGTTTTCAAATCCCTCCATGGCCTCGCCCCTCCCTATCTCTGTAACCTCCTTCAGCCCCACAACCCTCCGAGATATCTGCGCTCCTCTAATTCTGCCCTCTTGAGGATCCCTGATTATAATCGCTCAACCATTGGCGGCCGTGCCTTCTGTTGCCTGGGCCCTAAGCTCTGGAATTCCCTCCCTAAACCTCTCCGCCTCGCTACCTCTCTTTCCTCCTTTAAGACGCTCCTTAAAACCTACCTCTTTGACCAAGCTTTTGGTCACCTGCCCTGATTTCTCCTTCTGTGGCTCGGTGTCAAATTTTTTGTTTGTTAACGCTCCTGTGCAGCGCCGCGGGACGTTTTGTTACGTTAAAGGCGCTATATAAATACAAGCTGTTGTTGTTGTTATAATTACACCCGACCTCAGAAAAAGCACCGACACTTTCCACATCCGACGTCCTGTGACTTCCTGAAATTGGTGCCATGCAACAGCCAGTTTTATGCAGCACACGCCCTCACCGAGAAATGGGTTACGCCAATTCGGATAAAACCTTCCAGCCAGTAGCGAGGCGAGGTTTTAATCCCACCCCACCGTCGATTGGATTCGAATCCAGCTTCCAAATAGGTGAAAGGACAGTGCGTTAAACCCATTGCCCCATCCTGTCCCCCAGTTTGGTGCCTTCCCATCCATTTGCCGGATCTTGTATTTCCTGATGTTTGGTGAACTTATTGACCATCACCAGCTGCAGGAAACCCATGGCCACGTGACAACATAGCTCAGCCCACTGACCTCTGACCCATACACAATATGTACAGCTGCTGATTTGGTACCTAGTTGTCTCTCTGGAGATGAGGGTCCTCTCGTCGCTATTGTGAAACTTAGGGTGAGCCACAAAACTGCACAGGATTCGTTCGGAGACAGTGCAACTACTCACTGCTAACCACAAGGAAGCTTCAATAGGCCTGTTCCTTTATATCTCCATCAGATATAAATGGAGGGGTTGAAGGGAAATCATGAAGCTCGAGATCAAAACTTCTGTGAGAAAAGAAAACCATTTTTGTGCTCCTTAAAGGCGCTGCTGGTGGGGAATGGGACCCTTTCCAGCCAGGCACTGAATGACAGCAAAAAAAAACCAAATCACTCGGGAGAGAGGTCAGGTGTGGCACAGCCAGATGCAGAGAAAGATCCCATCCGTTCCGCCTCAACCACATGCTTCTGCCTCAACTTCAGAAGAGCCCCTACTGGACCAGTGTGACATCCGCCAAATGAAGCAGAAATAAAACTGGATATGTAGCGAGACTATGAAGAGAGACTGGACAGGCTGGGATTGTTTTCCTTAGAGCAGAGAAGGCTGAGGGGGGAACCTGATTGAGGTGTACAAAATTATGAGGGGCATAGATAGGGTAGATAGAAAGGAACTTTTCCCCTTAGTAGAGGGGTCAATAACCAGGGGGCATAGTTTCAAGGTAAGGGGCAGGAGGTTTAGAGGGGATTTGAGGGAAAACTTTTTCACCCAGAGGGTGGTTGAAATCTGGAACTCACTGCCTGAAAGGGTGGTAGAGGCAAGATCCCTCACAACATTCAAGAAGCATTTAGATGAGCACTTGAAACGCCATAGCATACAAGGCTACGGACCAAGTGCTGGAGAATGGGATTAGTATAGACAGGGCTTGATGGCCGGCGCGGACACGATGGGCCGAAGGGCCTCTTTCTGTGCTGTATAACTCTATGACTCTATGTTGACAGGGTGCGATGAAGAAGAGTGGGAGGAGGCTCGGGTGGAGCATAAACACCGGCACGGACCAGTTGGGCCGAATGGCCTGTTATCTGTGCTGTAAAATTCTATGCGATTCTATGTCTGTCCTGTCTCAGAGACAATACACATTAGGGCTGGGGTTTTGTGTGTGCTGTAGGCTCGTGTTTGCCAGGAACTAAATGGAGATCGCCCAAACTCATTTCACATTGGATCCTTATAGCCGACAAGACAGGGGAAACCAGCTTGGGCTGGATTTCAACTCAGGTTCTCAGGTGAGAAAGGCCAAGTGCCCAACTGATTGTGCCCCCCGAGTGGGTGAAATGCTGCCTGGAGCCCATTAAGATTGTTTGTTGACCACCTGAAGAGAGGTGGCTGGTTTTTTGTTTTCCTCAACGGCATGATTTTTGCCCCTTTCCAATCCGCATCCCAGCAAGAGCGTCAACGGGGGTCTTAAGCGGTAGCGCAACACGGGCGGTACGGTATTGGCCGCCCGACGTTCAGTTCCGCCGACTTCAGGGAGAAATTGAATATCGAGCCGAGCCTGGAACCCAAGAGGAATTTCCACCCCGAAGACTTTGGGGTTGGGGAGAAAATTGAGAGCGGGGGAAAAAAAAGTAACCGAGAGCAGTTTGTGGAGTCTTTCCAAACGAGAAGGGAGAAGTGACCACAGTGCGAAAGAGAGAGAGAGAGAGACAACATCGCCACAAATAGGACATCAGAAGGGGAAGCTCCGACTCACCTCTCTTCTGCATAAATACAAATAGGTCGTCCAAGAACTCTTTCCGCTTGGGGTCACTGTCCAGTTCATAAAGCTGTTAAAAATAGAAAGGGAAGCATTGAAAAGAGAGCAGTGGGAACGGCAGGCACAATGTCAACTGAACTGAGTCACCACAGTATTCCCAGAACCGATTCAGAAACAGATCATCGTTTCACACCATACAAGACAACGCCTTGTAATCACTCCCAAGCGCCCAGTATTTTCTATATATGCACAATCTCACTGCAGTACATTGGAGAGTCTTTCTGGATAGCTCTGCAATAATGACAGTGCAACTATAAATTCTCGTGTGCGAGGGCACATCGGTGGTTTGGTGAGCACAAAGATCTTAAAAATCCCAAATACAATGGAAACAATATATAATAACCAATAAAGGGTGGTGGGAGGAGTTAATTTTTTTTAAATTTATTAATTCCCCTGGCTGGGGGGTCTAGAACATAAGAACACAAGAACATAAGAAATAGGAGCAGGAGTAGGCCAATCGGCCCCTCGAGCCTGCTCCGCCATTCAATAAGATCATGGCTGATCTGATCCTCACCTCAAATCTAAAGAACACAAGAAGTAGGAGCAGGACCTGGCCACTCAGCCCCTGGGCCCGCTCCGCCACCCACAAGGCCTCGACCGATCCGAACTCAGCCTCATGTCCAATTTCCTGCCCGCTCCCCGTAACCCCTAATTCCCTTTACTTCTAGGAAACTGTCTATTTTTGTTTTAAATTTATTTAATGATGTAGCTTCCACAGCTTCCTGGGGCAGCAAATTCCACAGACCCACCACCCTCTGAGTGAAGAAGTTTCTCCTCATCTCAGTTTTGAAAAAGCAGCCCCTTATTCTAAGAACGAGGGGTCACAGTCTCAGGATACGGGGTAGGACATTTAGGACTGAGATGAGGAGAAATGTCTTCACTCAGAGGGTGGTGAACCTGTGGAATACTCTACCACAGAAGGCTGAGGAGGCCAAGTCACTGAATATATTTCAGAAGGAGATAGATAGATTTCTAGACACAAAAGGCATCAAGGGGTGTGGGGAGAGAGGGGGAATATGGTGTTGAGATAGAGGATCAGCCATGATCATATTGAATGGCGGAGCAGGCTCGAAGGGCCGAATGGCCGACTCCTGCTCCTATTTTTCTACGTTTCCTGGGATGTGGGCGTTGCTGGCAAGGCCAGCATTTATTGCCCATCCCTAATTGCCCTCGAGAAGGTGGTGGAGAGCCGTCTTCTTGAACCGCTGCAGTCCGTGTGGTGAAGGTGCTCCTACAGTGCTGTTAGGGAGGGAGTTCCAGGATTTTGACCCAGTGACGATGAAGGAACAGCAATTATATTTCCAAGTCGGGATGGTGTGTGACTTGGAGGGGAACTTGGAGGTGGTGGTGTTCCCATGCGTAGCTGCCCTTGTCCTTCTGGATGGTAGCTTCCACCACTTTTTCAGGTAGAGCGTTCCAGATCCCGACAGATACCAACTAATCCATTATTAAAACATATTCAGTGTTCAGAAAATGAAAAATCAATAGTCATAATTTAAGGTGACTAATGGAAGCAGCATTAGCAGTACAGCCACTTGGCCTGTCAAATTCTTTTCAGTTCAATGCCTCCAGGCACAACACTGGGCTCCTTATGGGGAGCTCGGACTGCATTCCACAAACAAAGTGTAAGGCACGAGACATTGCCGATCCAATAAACTTCATACCTTGAAGTGCTGCCTCTCCCGATGGCCCGGTGAGCTTATCGAGTGAGAAACGGAGCCACACAGACCAGGGAGGTCCCGTGTTTGGTTTTTTAGCTCTTTTTATTGGCCGGCACAGACACGATGGGCCGAATGGCCTCCTTCTGTGCCGTAAAAATTCTATGATTCTATCTGATAGTAGCTGCTGCGACTGGCTTCAAAACCTGATGGGTTAGGGGTTATTTCTTTCCGTCTTCCCCTGCCCCCTTCACTTTTGAAAGAAACAAAAAAAAACGTCCATCATTCACATCCTCAGGACGTCCCAAAGTGCTTCACAGTCGAGGACTTACTTTTTAAGTGCAGTCACTGCTGCTACATCGGCAGACATGGCAGCCAATTTGCACGCAGCACGGTCCTACAAAGAGCTGTGAGATAAATGACTAGTCGGGACTGTTTTTGGTGGGGTTGGTTGAGGGGGGGGGGGCGTGTTGCTCAGGACAGCGGAGAACTCCCTTGCTCTTCTTCGAATAGTGCCCTGGGATCTTTTACGTCCACCAGTACAGGCAGATGGCGGGGGGTGGGGGGGGATCTGGGTTTAATGTCTTATCGGACACTGCAGCACTCCCTCAGCAGACCAGAGATAAGAATTCGCTTCCCTCCCAGAGTTGTGGAAATGCGGGGCAGATTCCCAGAAAGCGCAGTTGATGCCGTGCCAATGAATCCCTTCAAACAGAGCTGGACAAATACTTGTGGGGGGTGGGGGTGGGGGCGGGGGCGGGGGCGGGGGGGGGGGTGATAACCTCGGTGTGCTTATGTGCAACAAAACTGTAAACGTAAACACTATGGAGGGTCATTCAGTACTTTGCCAGAACTTCCCTTCAGATTAAATGGGTGGGCTAGAGTACTTGGACAAATGGATTGTACACAGTCTGTGGAAGCAAAGGCTCGATGGGCCAGATTTGGAAGGAAGGCAGGCCTTAAATTACATCTCTGAGATGTCTCAAATCGCTTCACTTACAATGAATCATTTTTTTTGAAGTGATTTTGGTGAATCTTGAGTATAGAAGAGGGTGTTTGGGAGACAAAAAAAAGTATTGTAATTGTGATAAAGGCTTTTTAATTTCTCTCCAAGTTTACCTGGATCAGCTCCTTCAGCCCTTTAGTGTAGGTTAATCCATCGAAATTATTTCGCATTTTTTAAATTTTGGCAGTTAAATGCATTGACTTGCTGAGGTACAAGTCCGTGGGCAACAACAGTTCTTCACCAGCACGATCAACTGGTCAACTGTGGCTCAGTGGGTAGCACCCTCGCCTCTGAGTCAAGAGATTGTGGGTTCAACTCCCACTCCAGGGACTTCAGCACAAACTTCTAGACTGACGCTCCCAATGCAGTACTGGCGGAGTGCTGCACTGTTAGAGGTGCCATCTTTCGGATGCAGTCCCATCTGATCTCTCATGGTGGATGTAAAAAGATCCCATGGCACTATTTCGAAGAAGGGCAGGAGATTTATCCTGGAGCCAATATTTATCCCTCAACCAACATAAGAAAAACAGATGATCTGGTCATTATCACATTGCTGTTTGCGGGAGCTTGCTGTGCGCAAATTGGCTGCTACATTACAACAGTGACTACTCTTCAAAAGGTATTTCATTGGCTGTAAAGCACTTTGGAACGTCCGGTGGTCGTGAAAGGCGCTATAGAAATGCACATCTTTCTTTTTTGTTCTTCACGTGAGCCTGGACAGCGAGTGCCAACCGGTTGTTTAACAGTGGAGGGCACAGTGGCCGGGTCCAATCCTGTCCTCGAACCTCCACTCCCACCGCCCCCTTCACCCCACCCCAAACCCCCCACCAACCTGACTTAACGGCCGCTACCTGATGCCCCGACCTCCCCCCCACCGGCTCCCCCCTAGGCCATTTTGGTCTTGAGGTAATAAGGCCCGGCCACAAGCTAGACCGCTTTCCGGCCCGGGAGTTCAAATCCCCCAGGGTCTCGAGGTTCCGCTGGGCAGCAGCCCTCCACTGAAGCCCGTCTTCCTTGCTCAATACTACTGGAGCCGTTCAAACATCCAATACAAGCAAGAAAGGGATGGAAGATCAGCATTCTGAAGGGACCGCTCCCTCCGCGACACCCTGCTCCACTCCTCAATCACCCCCAACAGCCCTTCCCCTTCGCCCGGCACCTTCCCGTGCAAGCGCAGGAGATGCAACACCTGCCCTTTTACCTCCTCCCTTCCCACTGTCCAGGGCCCCAAACACCCCTTCCAGGTGAAACGGCGATTTACTTGTACTTCCTGCAATTTAGTATACTGTATTCGCTGCTCACGATGCGGTCTCCTCTACATTGGGGAGACCAAACGCAGATTGGGTGACCGCTTTGCGGAACACCTCCGTTCAGTCCGTAAGGGTGACCCCGAGCTTCCGGTCGCCTGTCACTTTAATTCTCCGCTCCACTCCCACTCAGACCTCACCGTCCTCGGCCTCTTACACTGTTCCAATGAAGCTCAACGTAAGCTCGAGGAACAGCACCTCATCTTTCGATTAGGCACCCTATAGCCTTCTGGACTCAACACTGAGTTCAACAATTTCAGTCTATAACCCCTGCCCCCATTTTTCAGGCTGTTTATGATTCTGCCATCCCCATTTGTAACATTTAATCTCTCCTGCCTCCTACCATACCACAGAATGTTCCTTCAATTCCTTCCTCCCCTCCCCCGCCCCTTTCCCTGCCTCTACACCTGCTTAAAACCTGTTACATCTCCAGCCTTTTCCAGTTCTGATGAAGGGTCCCAGACCTGAAACGTTAACTCTGTTTCTCTCTCCACTGATGCTGCCTGGCCTGCTGAGTGCTTCCAGCATTTTCTGTTGTTATTTCAGATTTCCAGCATCCGCAGTATTGTATGATGGAAGATCAAAAGTGAAACCTCGCCAAAAAAAGCTACTCTTTCATTTCATTCTTTTAGTTTCAGTACTGTGACGGGAATGGCCATCAATAATAACCTAATCTGCCAACTGTGGCCGCAAGCTACCCTGCAGCTGAGTAATTCTGCCGAGATCTGCTTAACCCTTTCAGTAACACATCGACTTTGACAGTTTTCCCCGATTTGCATACACATCTTTTTTTAATATCTACGGTGAAGAGAAACGCGAGGGATTTTTTTGGGGTTGATTAAGGAGAGAGACGTTAGTGACGTGAACACCATTTTCCAGCCAATATTAGAACCAAGTGGTCAGACCCAGCTCTGAGAAACCCAAGGGAGTTTTTATAATTGGCACGCTCGCCGTTTGGATCGGGGGAGGGGGGAAGTCAGGTCTGATGCCCGCTCCCCACGTTTTTAGACTTTTGAAACCGGTCTTAAACTGGTGGCAAATATATAGACTGACAGAAACGTGATGGGTCTAGAAATTCGTCTCGGGCAGTGGCTTAAAACGGGGGGGTATCGGATAAGCCGCTCGTTATACACAGCGCCTGATACAGTAAACTCTCGTTTAAACGGCACCTAAATCAACCGGAATTCTTTAATAACCGGCAAAATAGATAGCCGGTAATCTTGCCGAATCCATCCATTTTTCGTTTTTCCGAGTCTGAGTTTCCCGCGGTGGCTGAGTTAGTCGGTGGTTTTTATTTTTTTTTGTGTTAAAAATTGCCTACCTCTCCGTTATCCGGAATTTTTCATCAACCGGCACCATCCCGGTCCCGTCGGTGCCGGATACGAAAGAGTTTACTGTATTCAGTTGCGTTGACTGCAACGGAACTGAATATGAAGCGCTGCGTATAACTGGCGACCGATCCGATACCACCGCACTTTGCGTCAACGCCCGAGACAAATTTCTAGACCGGGGTCTATGTCAGGATTATGGAATTTGACTCAAGCCATTTAAAGACAGGAGGTTGGGGCACAGGCATCCTGTGATCAGGAGTGGCAAATATAATAAAACCTCGAGGTGAGGAGCCGATTCCTAAGGTGGGGGACCAGCTAACGGCAAACTTGAAAAGAAACAAGGTAAATCGGGAAGTAAATGATTAGGTGACTCCCAAGATCGGGTTTGGAAAAGCTTGAAGACTGCAGGAGGAAGGGGGGGGGGGGGGAGAGAAGAGGAGATTCACCAGGATGTTACCTGGGCTGGAGCGCTTCAGCTATGAAGAGAGACTGGACAGGCTGGGGTTGTTTTCCTTAGAGCAGAGAAGGCTGAGGGGGGACCTGATTGAGGTGTTCAAAATTATGAGGGGCATAGTTAGGGTAGATAGAAAGGAACTTTTCCCCTTGGTAGAGGGGTCAATAACCAGGGGGCATAGTTTCAAGGTAAGGGGCAGGAGGTTTAGAGGGGATTTGAGGGAAAACTTTTTCACCCAGAATCTGGAACTCACTGCCTGAAAGGGTGGTAGAGGCAGGAACCCTCACAACATTCAAGAAGCATTTAGATGAGCACTTGAAACGCCATAGCATACAAGGCTACGGACTAAGTGCTGGAAAATGGGATTAGGATAGACAGGGCTTGATGGCCGGCGCGGACACGATGGGCCGAAGGGCCTCTTTCTGTGCTGTATAACTCTATGACTCTATGAGAGTGTCGGAGGAAGGGGGAGGGGGAGAGTGAGGTATTGCCAGCCCCAATGAAACAAGAGCTGGTTGATGCCTCCGATCCTGGGCCTCTCCAAACCCGAAATGCGCAGGGCCCACGTATCCCAGGGGCGCAGGCGGTTCGCAAGCGTCCCTGGGATCACGTGGGCCATGGGGAGCCAATCAAAGAAGGGAATCTCCCTTCATACACTTGACAGATAGACTTGTCAAATATATGAATGGAGATCACCCCAAAAACACTGTAAAACATTAAATAAATTTTTAAAAAACCATCACATTTTTAAAATGAGTTGAAATTACAATAAATTAAATATTTTAAACAAAAATTTAATTTTTTGAAAAAAATAATTAAAGTTTTTTACAGGGCTAAAAATAAACTTACCTTTTTTAAAAGTATTTTTAAATGATAAATGAGTGAATTTTAAAAAAACTTTTTTCAACTCTTATGCTGGTAAAAGCAGGCCTTACGCTTTTACCAGGCGTAAGATTTCTAAGGGTTTTCAGCGGGCGGAGGTTCTCCAGAAAGCGGAACTCTCCCCCCCGCAGAGGCCCTTCTCCAGGGCAGGCGTCCGATCTGTCAAGAGCATTTTTGACAGATTGGAAATACCGGTTTTCAGCGCATGCCTGAAACCGGCATTTCCGATGTCCCTACGGGTGTGCACACAGCGCGCAGGCATCGGAAAATACGGCCCTATGTGTTGGAACCATCCTAAACCACTATGAACAATGATTATTATGAAGTGTATCCTTGGTGTAAATAAACCTCATCACTTATATTTTTGCAGATGTCCACGGGTTGGATGGCAAGAATCCTTTCGTAAAGTCCTGAAACCTGGTCAGTCCTGGCCAGCCAGTAATAATTCTATCTTGTAATATTAAAAAAAATAATTAAAAGGATACGGGGAAAGGGCAAGTGAATGGGACCAAGTGGATAGCTCTTTCAGATCGTCAGCACAGGCTTGCTGGAGGCAAATGCGGCCGTGCCTTCAACCATCTAGGCCCTCAGCTCGAGAATTCCATCCCCAATCCTCTCCGCCTCGCCACTTCTCTCTCCTCCTTTAAGACTCTGCTTAAAAAAGCTACCTCGCCTGTCCTAGTGTCTCCTCTTTTGGCTCGGGCCAGTTGTTTTTTAATTCGTTCCTGGGATGTGGGCGTCGCTGGCAAGGCCAGCATTTATTGCCCATCCCTAAATTGCCTTTAACTGAGTGGCTTGCTAGGCCATTTTCAGAGGGTGGTTAAGAGTTAACCACTTTGCTGTGGGTCTGGAGTCACATATAGGCCCAGACCGGGTAAGGACGGCAGATTTCCTTCCCTGAAGGGGGAAGGAAGGAAGGGGAGAGGGGGAAGGAAAGAGGGGAGAGGGGGAAGGAAAAGCAGAGAGGGGGAAAGAAAAAGAATAAATGAGGGGAAGACAGGGATTTGAACTCACTTCTCCAGATCATTAGTCCAGGCTTCATAGATTACTCGTCCAGAAACATAACCACTATGCTACCGTTTACACTCCTGTGAAGCACCCTGGGACGTTTTACTACGTTAAAAGCGCTATATAAATGCAATTTGTTGTTGTTGGTGGACGATTCAATGCAAAACTCTTAAAGGGATTTGGTCAACAATTAAATTCCCTTGCAAATAAGACTGTGCAATGACACCAGCACACCACTGATCTCACGCGGGTAAAATCTTTCACTTCACATCAAAGTAAAAAGAAAACTGTAAAGACAGCATCCCCCCCGTGTCCTCCCCAGCGGAGTTATTTCCAGAACAGGCTGGTCCAAGAATGAGGTGGCATCAGCACTTTAAATCAAGGTCCCGCGAGTGGAGCCCGATGGGAATTAAAGGAGCTTTTATTCTCACATCAGGCTGATATTAAGAAAAGGAATATCTGCTGATGCTAGAAAAAAAGAAATATTTCCCTTGCAAAGCTTTGTTTCTGGGAAAAATACTTTTAAAATATTTGTTATGGGGATGTGGGCGTCGTTGGCAAGGTCAGAATTTATTGCCCATCCCTAATTAGCCTTGAGATGACCTGTGTTCTTGAGCCGCTGCAGTGAAGATACTCCCACAGTGCTGTTATACTTCATTGTAGCGACTGAGTGGGCTTGCTAGGCCATTTCAGAGGGTGGTTAAGAGTCGACCACATTGCTGTGGGTCTGGAGTCATATACAGGCCAGACCAGGTAAAGACGGCAGATTTCCTTCCCTAAAGGACATTCGTGAACCAGATGGGTTTTTACAACAATCCGATAGTTTCCTAGTCACCATTACTGATACTAGCTTTTTATTACAGATTTATTTCATGAACTGAATTTAAATTCCCCAGCTGCCGTGGTGGGATTTGAACTCATGACTCTTGAGTCTTGGATCATTAGTCCAGGCCTCTGGATTACTAGTCCAGTGACATAACCACTATGCTACCGTACCCTGGAGGTTAGGGTGGGGTTAGGGCAATGGAAGAGAGGAGAGATGAAAGGGAGAGGGCGAGGGGAAGGAAAGAGGAGAGAGAGGGAAGGAAAGAGGGGAGTGGGAGAAGAGGGGAGAGAGAGAAGGGAAGAGGGGAGAAAGGGAAGGGAAGAGGGGAGAGAGGGAAGGGAAGAGGGGAGGGGGGAAGGGGAGGGGTGACGGGAAGAGGGGAGAGGGGGAAGGAAGGGGGAGAGGGGGAAGGAAAGGAGGGGGGAGGGGGAAGGAAAGGAGGGGGAGGGGGAAGGAAAGGAGGGGAGGGGGGAGGGGGAAGGAAAGGAGGGGGAGGGGGGAGGGGGAAGGAAAGGAGGGGGAGGGGGGGAGGGGGAAGGGAAGAGTGAAAAGGGGAGAGGGGGAAGAGAAGAGGGGAGGGGGAAGGAAGAGGGGAGGGGGGAAGGAAGAGGGGAGGGGGGAAGGAAGAGGGGAGGGGGGAAGGAAGAGGGGAGGGGGGAAGGAAGAGGGGAGGGGTAAGGAAGAGGGGAGGGGTAAGGAAGAGGGGAGGGGTAAGGAAGAGGGGAGGGGTAAGGAAGAGGGGAGGGGTAAGGAAGAGGGAGGGGGAGAGGGGAGAGGGGGAAGGAAGGGGGAGAGGGGAAGGAAAGGAGGGGGAGGGGGAAGGAAAGGAGGGGGAGGGGGAAGGAAAGGAGGGGGAGGGGGGAGGGGGAAGGAAAGGAGGGGGAGGGGGGAGGAAAGGAGGGGGAGGGGGGAGGGGGAGGGGGGAGGGGGGAGGAAAGGAGGGGGAGGGGGGAGGGGGAAGGAAAGGAGGGGGAGGGGGGAGGGGGGAGGAAAGGAGAGGGGGGAGGGGGGAGGGGGGAGGGGGAAGGGAAGAGTGAAAAGGGGAGAGGGGGAAGAGAAGAGGGGAGGGGGAAGGAAGAGGGGAGGGGGGAAGGAAGAGGGGAGGGGGGAAGGAAATGGGGAGGGGGGAAGGAAGAGGGGAGGGGTAAGGAAGAGGGGAGGGGTAAGGAAGAGGGGAGGGGGGAAGGAAGAGGGGGGGAAGGAAGAGGGGAGGGGGAAGGAAGAGGGGGGAAGGAAGAAGAGGGGAGGGGGAAGGAAGAGGGGAGGGGGGAAGGAAGAGGGGAGGGGGGAAGGAAGAGGGGAGGGGGGAAGGAAGAGGGGAGGGGGGAAGGAAGAGGGGAGGGGGGGAAGGAAGAGGGGCGGAGGGAAGGAAGAGGGGCGGGGGAAGGAAAGGAGGGGAGAGGGGGAAGAGAAGAGTGGAGGGGAGGGGGAAGGGAAGAGCAAAGAGGGATGAGGGGGAAGGAAAAGCAGAAAGGGGAAAGGAGTGGGGAGAGAGAGAGAATAAATGAGGGGAAGACAGGGAAGGCATAGTTACTGCCTCAGTCCTGAAGCGAGTGCAAAGTAGACAATGTCACAGGCCACTCATCTTCAGTCTCTTCCGAGGCTCCCACTTCACATTAATATCCCCGTGTGACGAGGGAATTCTTTCAGACATTTAACCTTGGTGCCTGGTTTCAGCGCAGGCCTGTTGGGGGTTCGTGGTCTCCAGAGCCCACCGTTACGCAATTTTGCACGGAATCCAGCCAAATGCAGGCGGAGGCTTGAGGGGAGGAGTCAAGGTGCTGGAGAGGCAGAGCAATTATCGGCCCAGTGTCAAACCCGGAGAGGGCAAGATTCCCCCCCACCCACCCCACCCCGCCTCAACGTTGAGATTAGACGGCCCTCCCACCCAGAGAGAAAGGAAACAAAAGATAAAGTCCGACCTTTGCGAAGTCTTTGGCTGCCTCCCTGGCTCGTCCACCATCAGCATCATCATTCCAGGCCAGACTCTCATTCTGAACGTAAAAAAGGGAAAGAATAAGAGATGAAGGTAGAGGGAAAAAATAATAAAGAAGACGGTTCTGTGCATCTCTGGCCTGGAATATGCACCGATAGCGGAGGCAACATCGAGTGTAGATCAGTGAAACCCCCTCCCATCCAGATTCCAGGGCCGGCGGTCAAATCAGCATTTTGCGGCCTACTCTGCTTTTATCGAGCAGCTTTCTATTCATTTTTCGTGCCAATTTTCAATACCTTTCCTCTCCTGAAGCTGCTGACTCCTTGCTGTGGGGTACATTTAAGTGTTAGCACGACAAGACGGACTGCAGCGGTTCAAGAAGGCAGGCCCACCGCCGCCTTTCTGACGGGCAACTGGAGATGGGCAATAAATGCCGGCCTTGCCAGCGACGTCCACATCACGAGAACGAACAAAAAATATCCCCATTTTGCAGGCGCATACTCCTGTGTACAGATCAAACACATGACAGGGGGCAGCCTGCTCTCCCCCAGTTGTGTTCAGCCGTCATTTTGACATCCTAAAATCCAAAGAAGGCAGAAAAGGTCCTGGTCAACACACAAGCACCAACTGGCCCCTACTCCAACTGGCCTGAGCGGAAGAGAGAAGAGAAGGCCCGACCCTTCCCAAAACTTACAACACACTTTCACTTCGGCTCTTTTTTGATAAAAGGCCACGCCGATTAGTTTTAAAAAAAAAATCCTTCAGGCTTGATAAACATGATGTGATGTTAGGCCGAAACCAGGTTCGAGTGTTCGGCTGAAACCGAGTGTGGCTCTAACATTCAAGAGCGGCTGTTGTCACGGCAACGTGGAGCGGGGTTTCTTTCGTGCCTACACTGAGATTTCTACTAATTTAGCGTCAATGGGGGTCACCATTAACCAGGAACTTAACTGGACCAGCCACATAAATACTGTGGCAACAAGAGCAGGTCAGAGGCTAGGTATTCTGTGGCGAGTGTCTCACCTCCTGACTCCCCAAAGCCTTTCCACCATCTACAAGGCACAAGTAAGGAGTGTGATGGAATACTCTCCACCTGCCTGGATGAGTGCAGCTCCAACAACACTCAAGAAGCTCGACACCATCCAGGACAAAGCAGCCCGCTTGATTGGCACCCCATCCACCACCTTAAACATTCACTCCCTCCACCACCAGCGCACCGTGGCTGCAGTGTGTACCATCTACAAGATGCACTGCAGCAACTCGCCAAGGCTTCTTCGGCAGCACCTCCCAAACCCGCGACCTCTGCCACTAGAAGGACAAGGGCAGCATGCGCATGGGAACACCACCACCTCCAAGTTCCCCTCCAAGTCACACACCATCCTGACTTGGAAATATATCGGCCATTCCTTCATCGTCGCTGGGTCAAAATCCTGGAACTCCCTCCCTAACAGCACTGTGGGAGCACCTTCACCACACGGACTGCAGCGGTTCAAGAAGGCGGCTCACCACCACCTTCTCAAGGGGCAATTAGGGATGGGCAATAAATGCTGGCCTTGCCAGCGATGCCCACATCCCATAAATGAATTTTTAAAAAATGTAAAAAATGTCAGTGAACAGTTCAGAACTGGGATGCCATGTGTCACTGTGGCGATTATAGTCTGGAAATCACGCTGTGTGACATTATCATCCAGTCACTTAACACATTCATATCAAATTCCTTTGCCCGCTATTTAAATGGAGGCACTAATCCATCAGGTTACGTGTCATGCGACTGGATGATGATATCAGTGTTAACACTCCATTAACATAGCACATGAAGTGTTTATATATCACACTGTGCAGGCTTCAGTCAAACACTAGACAAGAGCAATTTTCTTTTCCAGTTGTACCTTAAAAAAAATGTTTTATTCATTCACGGGATGCGGGTGTCGCTGGCAAGGCCAGCACTCATTGCCCATCCCTAGTTGCTCTCGAGACGGTGGTGGTGGTGGTGAACCGCCTTCTTGAATACAACTGCATGGCACAGAGCAGCTAAGAACCAACCCACATTGCTGTGGCTCTGGAGTCACATATCGGCCAGACGGGTAAAGGCGATAGATTTCCTTCCCTAAAGGACATTAAGTGAACCAGATGGGTTTTTACGACAATCCGGTCGTTTCATGGTCATCATTACTGATACATAGAAACATAGGAGCAGGAGTAGGCCATTGGAGCCTGCTCCGCCATTCAATATGATCATGGCTGATCCTCTATCTCAATACCATATTCCCGCTCTCTCCCCATACTCCTTAATGCCTTTTGTGTCTAGAAATCTATCTGAGCTCCTTCTTAAATATATTCAGTGACTTGGCCTCCATACTAGCTTTTTATTCAAGATTTATTTAATTAACTGAATTTAAATTCCCCAGCTGCCATGGTGGGATTTGAACTCATATCTCCAGAACATTAGTCCAGGCCTCCAGATTACTAGTCCAGTAACGTAACCACTATGCTACCGTACCCTGGAAAATAATCATGACTGACCTTCTGAGGCCAGGGTGGAGTTAGAGCAATGGAAAAGAGGGGAGAAGAAAGGGAGAGGGAGAGGGGGAAGGAAAGAGAGGAGTACAGTTCCTTTCATTTTAGGTAGGGTCGCAGGATGGTCAAGAAGTCATCTGTACATATCAGGTTTGCGATGCATGTTGCACACTCCTTATTTGGGCGTCACCAGTCTGTGACACACAGTCACGCCTGCAGTTGCACACTTCTACCACCATATGGAGCTTCACAAGTCCCAGAAGCTTCTGATCCCCATACCGACACCCACAGCGCTGCCAATGCACGGAGGGAAATTCACATTGTCCCGACTTACCACGGGGAACTGTTTTAAAATAGAATTCAACTCAAAAAAGGTTTACGCCGCCAGTGCACAGATATCAGGTAAGGTGCAAGGTTGGACCCTGTGGGGACCACGCTGAGGTCCAGCTCCACTGCCGCCAGCTTCAGGCTCGGCCGTGATGCCTTACATAGCCAAATAGCCAGAGATCATTTTCAGTTTTCAATTCAAAATTGGAATACCTGAGCTAAGTCTGCAAGTTTTGCGCATTAACATTTCAAAATCATGAAGGACTCGCAAAATAAACTTGCTTTGGATTACACACAATGATACATTAGTGGCTGGCCAACAACATCCCCTCCCCCCTTCCCTAAACGAACATCTAGCTCTAGACAGTTTTGTGAATAGTCTTACTCGCCGCGAAGACAAAATAACTGCAGACTACAGCCAAGTGTCAGCTGTGGCTCAGTTGGTGGCACCCTCGCCTCTGAGTCAGAAGGTTGTGGGTTCAAGTCCCCACTCCAGAGACTTGAGCACAAAAATCCAGCTGACACTCCAGTGCAGTGCTGAGGGAGTGCTGCACTGTCGGAGGTGCCGTCTTTCGGATGAAACGTTAAACCGAGGCCCCCATCTGGTCTCTCAGGTGGACATAAAAGATCCCGCGGCACTATTTCAAAGAAGAGCAGGGGAGTTATCCCTGGTGGCCTGACCAATATTTATCCCTCAATCAACATCACTAAAACAGATTATCTGGTCATTATCACATTGCTATTTGTGGGAGCTTGCTGTGTGCAGATTGGCTGCCGCGTTTCCTACATTACAACAACAATTTGTATTTATATAGCGTCTTAAACGTAGTAAAACGTCCCACGGCGCTTCACAGGAGTATGTTAAGACAAAAAATTTGACACCGAGCCACATAAGGAGAAATTAGGGCAGGTGACCAAAAGCTTGGTCAATGAGGTAGGTTTTAAGGAGCGCCAGAAAGAGAGGTAGCGAGGCGGAGAGGTTTAGGCAGGGAATTCCAGAGCTTAGGGCCGAGGCAACAGAAGGCACGGCCACCAATGGTTGAGCGATTATAATCAGGGATGCTTTAAGAGGGCAGAGTTAGAGGAGCGCAGATATCTCTGGGTGTTGTGGGGCTGGAGGAGATTACAGAGATAGGGAGGGGCGAGGCCATGGAGGTGATTTGAAAACAAGGATGAGAATCGACAGTGACTACGCTTCAAAAGCACTTCATTGGCTGTGAAGTGCTTTGGGGGCGTCCTGAGTTGGTGAAAGGCGCGACAGAAATACAAGTTATTTCTTTCCTTCCTGCAAACGTGGCTGCTGCATTTGACTACACAACACCAGCGACTGCACTTCACACCAATCAAGAGATGTGATCAGGTGTTAGATAAGTGCAAGTGCTTGCTGATCAGCTTCCCATTGTGTGCTGCAGCTGTGAGAATTACAGGTGATCACTGCTGGTCTCCTCGCTCAACACAGCTGCAAACTTCAAAGCAGCACTACAAAGACACTCCCTCATAAAGAGCCATTAACTCACCTGCTCTGTACAGCGACTCCCCATGCCAGGTCAGGTCAGGACTTTTAACATTCTTTTCCCCCCCCCCCCAATTTTCGAAAACGTTTGTCAGCGGAATAAACTTTCAAGCGGATTTTACTTCGCGCCACAGAAGTACCAGGCAATGACTATCTCCAACAAAAGTGAGAGTCTAACTACCTCCCCTTGACATTCAACGGCATTACCAATTCCGAAACCCCCACCATCAACATCCCGGGGGTCACCATTGACCAGAAACTTAACTGGACCAGCCACATAAATACCGTGGCAACAAGAGCAGGTCAGAGGCTAGGTATTCTGCGGCGAGTGTCTCACCTCCTGACTCCCCAAAGCCTTTCTACCATCTACAAGGCACAAGTCAGGAGTGTGATGGAATACTCTCCACTTGCCTGGATGAGTGCAGCTGCAACAACACTCAAGAAGCTCGACACCATCCAGGACAAAGCAGCCCGCTTGATTGGAACCCCATCCACCACCTTAAACATTCACTCACTCCACCACTGGCGCACCGTGGCTGCAGTGTGTACCATCTACAAGATGCACTGCAGCATCTCGCCAAGACTTCTTCAGCAGCACCTCCCAAACCCGCGACCTCTACCACCTAGAAGGACAAGAGCAGCAAGTGCATGGGAACACCACCACCTCCAAGTTCCCCTCCAAGTCACACACCATCCTGACTTAGAAATATATCGGCCGTTCCTTCATCGTCGCGGGGTCAAAATCCTGGAACTCCCTCCCTAACAGCATTGTGGGAGCACCTTCACCACACGGACTGCGGCGGTTCAAGAAGGCGGCTCACCACCACCTTCTCGAGGGCAACTAGGGATGGGCAATAAATGCTGGCCTTGTCAGCGACGCCCAGATCCCATAAGCGAATTAAAAAAATGAATGAACTGACAACACAGCGAGGATCATGGGAGACCCGGGGGATTGTGGGATGCCTACCCTTCTGCCGCAGGGCATTGATCCTTTGGGCAATTTGTCACAGCAATCGCTACGCCAGATTCTACTGTAGAAAGGAGGTGACAGCGTTCTGGGCCTGACTTCTCCAGTACAACACCGAAGGCAGCGCTGAACTTGTGCCTCCATCCTATTGGTCCTGGCGACAGGCTTAATCGGGACTGGCGGCACAACAACAACAACTTCCATTTATATAGCGCCTTTTAATGTCGTAAAATGTCCCAAGATGCTTCGCAGGAGCGCTATCAAACAAAAATTAACACCGAGCCATGTTAAGGAGATACTGTTTCCCCTGGCCGGAGAGTCTAGAACCAGGGGTCACAGTCTCAGGATAAGGGGTCGGCCATTTAGGACTGAGATGAGGAGAAATTTCTTCACCCAGAGGGTTGTGAATCTTGGGAATTCTCTGCCCCAGAGAGCTGTGGAGGCTCAGTCGACGAGTCTATTCAAGGCTGAGATCGATAGATTTTTGGCCACTGAGGGAATCAAGGGACATGGAGATCGGGCGGGGAAAGTGGAGTTGAGGTCGATGATCAGCCATGATCTTATTGAATGGCGGAGCAGGCTCGAGGGGCCCCATGGCCCATAGAAACATAGAAACATAGAATCTAGGAGCAGGAGTAGGCCATTCGGCCCGTCGAGCCTGCACCACCATTCAATACGATCATGGCTGATCATTCAAATCCAGTACCCTGTCCCTGCTTTAATCCCCACAGGACACATATCCCACCCTACCCCCGTAACCCCACGTATTTAATTCCCCCTAACATATCCCATCCTATCCCCATAACCCCACATATTTAATCCCCCCCTAACACTAAGGGTCAATTTATCATAGCCAAATCAACCTAACCCACCCACTCCTGCTTCTAATTCTTATGTTCTTCTGTTGTTATATTAGGACAGGTGACCAAAAGCTTGGTCAAAGAGGTAGGGTTTTAAAGGAGGAGAGAGAGGAGTCATAGAGTTATACAGCACAGAAAGAGGCCCTTCGGCCCATCGTGTCCGCGCCGGCCATCAAGCCATGTCTATTCTAATCCCATTTTCCAGCACTTGGTCCGTAGCCTTGTATGCTATGGCGTTTCAAGTGCTCATCTAAATGCTTCTTGAATGTTGTGAGGGTTCCTGCCTCCACCACCCTTTCAGGCAGTGAGTTCCAGATTCCAACCACCCTCTGGGTGAAAAAGTTTTCCCTCAAATCCCCTCTAAACCTCCTGCCCCTTACCTTGAAACTATGCCCCTGGTTATTGACCCCTCTACTAAGGGGAAAAGTTCCTTTCTATCTACCCTATCTATGCCCCTCATAATTTTGTACACCTCAATCAGGTCCCCCCTCAGCCTTCTCTGCTCTAAGAAAAACAACCCCAGCCTGTCCAGTCTCTCTTCATAGCTGAAGCGCTCCAGCCCAGGTAACATCCTGGTGAATCTCCTCTGCACCCTCTCCAATGCAATCACACCCTTCCTATAGTGCTGGCGACCAGATGGAGAGGCTGATGCAGAGGGAGGGAATTCCAGAGTTCGGGCCTCGACGGCTGAAGGCACGGCCACCAATGGCGAGGGGAGTGGAGGAGAGAATTGGGAGGAGCGCAGAGAATCGCGGAGGCACATTGCGAATAAAAGACACAGAGAGCAGTGTTTACAGGTAACAGGCCGGCTCTCGATTCCTCACTGAACTGCTTCAAACCAGAGGGCCAGAGAGCGCCCGAAACAGATCGCTGTTTGCACAGCAGCTGGACTCTGCAACTGGTCGCAATTCATAGCAGATTCCCAGGAAGGTGACCTTGAGATTCAAAGGCCTCAATCTGGACTCGTGTTGAAACCCAAACACATCTCACTCTGGCACTGGTAACACCGATGGCGGCCTGACAGTAAAGAATCGGGCCCCAAGAAGACAAGAACAATACAACAACAACTTGTATTTATATAGCGCCTTTGACACCGAGCCACATAGCGTCATAGAGTTATACAGCACAGAAAGAGGCCCTTCAGCCCATCGTGTCCGCGCCGGCCATCAAGCCCTATCTATCCTAATCCCATTTTCCAGCACTTGGTCCGTAGCCTTGTATGCTATGGCGTTTCAAGTGCTCATCTAAATGCCACGGAGAAATTAGGGCAGGTGACCAAAAGCTTGGTCAAAGAGGTAGGTTTTAAGGAGCGTCTTAAAGGAGGAAAGAGAGGTAGAGAGGCGGAGAGGTTTAGGCAGGGAATTCCAGAGCTTAGGTCCCAGGCAACAGAAGGCACAGGCCACCAATGGTTGAGCGATTATAATCAGGGATGCTCAAGAGGGCAGAATTAGAGGAGCGCAGATATCTCGGGGGGGTGGGTGGTGGGGCTGGAGGAGATTACAGAGATAGGGAGGGGCGAGGTCATGGAGGGATTTGAAAACAAGGATGAGAATTTTGAAATCGAGGCATTGCTTAACCGGGAGCCAATGTAGGTCAGCGAGCACAGGAGTGATGGGCGAACAGGACTTGGTGCGAGTTAGGACACGGGCAGCCGAGTTTTGGATGACCTCAGATAATACAAATAACAAAGGAACCGTGCAGATTTATTCAACAAGAGGAAATCTAATGGAGCTCTTTAAAAGGATGAAAGATTTTGGTAGAGTAGACACAGTGAGAGCAAAACGAGAGGCCATCGATATAAGAAAGTCACCAAGAAATCCAATAGGGAATTCAGAAGAAACTTCTTTACCCAGAGGGTGGTGAGAATGTGGAACTCGCTACCACAGGGAGTGGTTGAGACGAATAGTATAGATGCATTTGAGGGGAAGCTAAATAAGCATATGAGGGAGAAGGGAATAGAGGGTTATGCTGATAGAGTTAGATAAGTAAAGACGGGAGGAGGCTCGAGCGGAGCATAAACGCCATCATGGACTGGTTGGGCCGAATGGCCTGTTTCTGTGCCGTATATCCTATGTAATTCTATGTAGAGGAAGTGACCATTCTTCAATGGGTGGCTCAGCTCCACGTAACAAGGGGCATTATTAGTTAATGCAAATGAAGAATTTTTATTGCACAAAATGTCTTTCCTCTACGTTCAAACATTAATGAAGCATCTTTTCCAATAATTCAATACTTGTAGAGATAAAAAAAAATATACTGATCCTGCTTTCAAAAAGCAAAATGTTACACTGCTTTTTTCTTTAAACCTGGCAAACGGCAGCAAGAAATCTCTCGACCCACTAACTTGGCCCCTTGGAATCTGCATCGCCACTGGTGCTGTTTCATATCAAAGCGGCCCCTAAAGAGGTTGTCCTCCCTTTGGAGGTACTGCTCCAATATGAACCATATGAGATGCCACCAGCGATCTGGAGACACCAGAGCCGCGTTGCCAGGTCAGGTTCCAAGGAGCCTCCAGTGATGGTACATGGAATTTACAGCCCAGAAACAGAGCAATCGGCCCAACAGGTCCACGCAGGTGTTTATGCTCCACACCCTACTTCATCCCACCCTATGAGCATAACCTTCCATTTCTTTCTCCCTCAAGTATTTATCCAGCTTCCCCTTAAGTGCATCTATGCTTCAACCACTCCCTGTGGTAGTGAGTTCCACATTCTCACCACTCTCTGGGCAAAGAAGTTCCTCCTGAATTCTTGATGGGATTTATTAGCGACTATCTTACATTCATGGCCCCTCGTTTTGGACTACCCTACAAGTGGAAACATCTTCTCTACATCTACCCTATCAAACCCTTTCATAATCATATAGACCTCTATCAGGTCACCCCTCAGCCTTCTCTTTTCTAGAGAAAAGAGCCCCAGCCTGTCCAGTCTTTCCCAATAGTTATAGCCTCTCAGTTCTGGTGTCATCCTTGTAAATCTTAGTTGAATGCAGCTCGTCCACCACTTTTCTGGCTGTGGGCGCGTTGCGCTCTCAGCCAGTTTGTACAGGCTATTTTCACGTTATTGTCCCAGGCAGACCTTGCCCCAACATTGAGGAGGGGCCATGCTGGAATCTTCAAACCGCTACTGTGCAAATGCACAGTTACTTTAAAGCTACGATCAATGCATTGGAACAACTGCATGGACCCCATCTTGAACGTACAGAGTTGTTTCATCGTTAGAACATCTTCTTCTTCTTCTTCTTTGGCAGTCCCTCGGAGCCGAGGATGACTTGCTTCCACATTAAAAATGAGTTCTCAGGTGGCTGATGAGTCCAATGCGGGACCTACAGTCTCTGTCACAGGTGGGGCAGACGGTGGTTGAAGGGACGGGTGGGTGGGGTGCTTGGGTTGACGTGCGCTCCTTCTGCTCCATTAGAACATAGAGAGGCAGAGAGCCACGAGGCTGATCCCTCCGGTCAAAGGAAAGACCCAAGATGGATTAAACTTGGCCTTTTAACTCGAAAGGCATATTAAGGCAGTAAATGGTATGAAAACGTAAATCTGGAACACTGATTCAGTTTTAACTTACAGTGAGACAAGGGAATATGCATCAGATTTAGGAGTGCCATCAGGAAGTCCTTTTGGATGCTTAAAAACAGGCCGCTGATTGAAAGCAAAAATCCTGGACTTGTTTAAAAAGAAGTTCGATGCTCAGGGGGGAGGGAAAAGAGAGGAAATGTAGGTTCTTTCTGGATGGTGGATGGGCCGAATGGCCTCTCTGACCCGCCTCTACCGTGAGTTCAGAGGACCATCAGTCTCACAGTGTAACCGGTGTCGATGAAGGCGATGTGGTGGACGTCGCCCTGTATAATCGCCAGCTCTGCGCCACACGGAGCAAACGACTGCATTCATAACGAGGCACGACTTTCTCCGAAGCTCAGCTTGGCCACCACGCCGGGGAACAGACTTGACATAATCTAATTTTATCTGGAAAACGGACCTTGTGCTGACAGTGAAGAGGTCGATGAGAGCAACCTTACTTGCAAACCCAATCAATACATTATCAAACAGGCGGCAGATAAACAGTGTTCGTCTTCACTTACTTGACATAGAACATCTGGCTCAGTGACACAGAAGGACAGTGGGATCACTGGGCCTTGAGAGTTCTTTCAGGTTACGGTGCATCACGTCTGGTAAACTGGGAAAGAAAAGGGGGTTTTCCCCCATGAAGGGGATCTTTCCCCCCGCCCCCCGCGCCACACAGGGTTCTGAAATCATACTTAAATGAAACGGAAGTCCAACTAATCTGCAAAAAATCATCGGCTCCTTCGATGTGAAGGCCCCCTCCTCATATTTTGAAGGGGAGGCCTTCAAACTCCACTCAGGTGTGGCAGCAGTTGGCGGAGGTGGGGGTGGGGAAAGAGGCTACAAAGGACTTCAGCATTCCTGGGCTCGTAAGGTTGGTGGTGGGGGGCGGGGGTGGCTGGGGTGCTGTGGGGGTGGCAAGAATCAAGCTCTACCCGGGGCTTCTCAATCCTCGTTACTATCCGGCATTTATTGTCCATCTCTAGTTGCTCTAGTACAAACGAGTGGCTTGCTAGCCCACCTCAGAGGGCAGTTAAGAGTCAACCACATTGATGTGGGACTGGAGTAGCCTATAGGCCAGATCCCAGTTAAGGACGGCAGGTTTCCTTCCCTAAAGGGCATTCATGAACCAGTTGGTTTATTTTACCAACAATCCGACAGCTTCACGCCCTCTTTTTTATGTCCAGACTTATTCATTCAAATCTTCCAACTGCCATGGTGGGTACCTGAACTCGTGTCCCCTGGAGTAATTAGTCCAGGTCTCCGAATCCCGAATCCAGCAACATAACCACTGCACCACCGCACTCGGCCAAAGGACGGGAGGGCAGTCCATAGAACCAGACGGCAGCATGGTTCAATGGCTTCCAAAGAAAAGGAAAGACAATGAATTAAACAGGGAGAAAGGGACAGATCTTTACTAAATCCGGAGAGAATGTAGGGCTTGTTTGACTTTTATTGACTAAGATGTGTTACCATTATCATAGAATAGTACAGCACAAAAGGAGGCCATTCGGCCCATCGAGTCTGCGCCGGCTCTTTCGAAGATCAATCCCGTTTGTCCCACTCCCCCCGCTCTTTCCCCATATCCCTGCAATTTTTTCTCCTTCAAGTATTTATCCAATTCCCTTTTGAAGGTTACTATTGAATCTGCCTCCACCACCCTATCATTCCAAATCCTAACCACTCATTGCGTAAAAAAGTTTTTCCTCATGTCGCCTCTGGTTCCTTTGCCAATCACCTTAACTCTGTGCCCTCTGGTTATCGACCCTTCAGCCACTGGAAACAGTTTCTCTTTATTTACTCTATCTAAACAGTGGGTAGCACTCTCTCGCTTCTGAGTCAGAAGGTTGTGGGTTCAAGTTCCCACTCCAAAGACTTGAGCACATAAAGCAAGGCTGACACTCCAGTGCAGTGCTGAGGGAGCGCCGCACTGGCGGAGGTGCCGTTTTTCAGATGAGACATTAAACCGAGGCCCCGTCTGCTCTCTCGGGTGGACGCAAAAGATCCCGTGGCACTATTTTGAAGAAGAGCAGGGGAGTTATCCCCGGTGTCCTGGGCCAATATTTATCCCCCAATCAACATCACTAAAAACAGATGATCTGGTCATTATCACTTTGCTGTTTGTGGGAGCTTGCTGTGTGCAAATTGGCTGCCGTGTTTCCTACATTACAACAGTGACCACACTTCAAAAAGTACTTCATTGGCTGTAAAGAGCTTTGGGACGTCCTGAGGTCGTGAAAGGCGCTGGGGAAATGCAAGTCTTTCTTTCTCTCTGATTTTAAACACCTCTATCAAATCTCCTCTCAGCCTTCTCCACTCATGGTTAGCTTTCTATTCAACACAAACCTTTCTGTCGTTTGCAACTGCTTGGGGCGGGGGCAGGGGACGGTCTAGACCACTCAACGTAACAGCCGACAGGACAGCTTGGCAGCTAGCCAGAATCAGTTCAGTTGATTACTCGGAGGCCTTGCGGCTAATTCACTTTGGGGAGGAGGATTTATTCGATCAAATTAAACAAGACAAACATAAGAACATAAGAAATAGGAGCAGGAGTAGGCCAGTTGGCCCCTCGAGCCTGCTCTGCCATTCAATAAGATCATGGCTGATCCTTTACCTCAACTCCACTTTCCTGCACTATCCCCATATCCCTTGATTCCCTTAATATTCAAAGATCTATCGATCTCTGTCTTGAATATACTCAATGACCGAGCCTCCACAGCCCTCTGGGTAGAGAATTCCAAAGATTCTCCACCCTCTGAGTGAAGAAATTTCTCCTCATCTCAGTCCTAAATGGCCGACCCCTTATTCTGAGACTGTGACCCCTGGTTCTGGACCCCCCAGTCAGGGGAAACATCCTCCCTGCATCTACCCTGTCAAGCCCTGTAAGAATTTTGTATGTTTCAATGAGATCACCTCTCATTCTTCTGAACTCTAGAGAATATAGGCCAAGTCTACTCAATCTCTCCTCATACGACAGTCCTGCCATCCCAGGAATCAGTCTGGTGAACCTTTGTTGCACTCCCTCTATGGCAAGTATATCCTTTCTTAGGTAAGGAGACAAAAACTGTGCACAATACTCCAGGTGTGGTCTCACCAGGGCCCTATATAATTGCAGTAAGACATCTTTACTCTTATACTCAAATCCTCTTGTAATAAAGACCAACATACCATTTGCTTTCCTAATTACTTGCTGTACCGGCATGTCAACTTTCAGTGATTCGTGCACAAGGACACCCAGGTCCCTCTGAACACCAACATTTCCCAATCTCTCACCATTTAAAAAATACTCTGCTTTTCTATTTTTCCTACCAATGTGGATAATTTCACATTTCTCCACATTATATTCTATTTGCAATATTCCTGCCCACTCACTCAGCCCGTCTATATCCGCTTGAAGCCTCCTTGCATCTTCCTTACAACCTACATTCCCACCCAGCTTTGTATAATCAGCAAACTTGGATATATTACATTTGGTCTCCTCATCCAAATCATTGACGTAGATTGTGAATAGCTGAGGCCCAAGCACTGATTCTTGCGGTACCCCACTAGTTACAGCCTGCCAACCCGAAAATGACCCGTTTATTCCTACTCTCTGTTTTCTGTCCGTTAACCAATCCTCAATCCATGCTAGTATATTACCCCCAATCCCATGTGCCCTAATTTTGTTTAATAACCTCTTGTGTGGCACCTTATCGAGTGCCTCCTGAAAATCCAAATACACCACATCCACTGGTTCCCCCTTATCTATTCTGCTAGTTACAACCTCAAAAAACTCTAACAGATTTCTCAAACACTATTTCCCTTTCATAAATCCGTGTTGACTCTGCCCAATCCTATTATTATTTTCCAAGTGCCCTGTTACCATGTCCTTAATAATAGATTATAGCATTTTCCCTACTACTGATGTTAGGCTATCTGGTCTGCACTTCCCCGTTTTCTCTCTCCCTCATTTCTTAAATAGTGGGGTTACATTTGCTACCTTCCAATCCGCAAGAACCATTCTAGAATCTATGGAATTTTGGAAGATGACAACCAACGCATCCACTATCTCTATCGGCACCTCTTTCAAAATCTAGGATGTAGGCCTTCAGGTCCAGGGGATTTCTCGGCTTTCATTCCCATTAATTTCGCCATAGAATCATAGAATGGTTACAGCATGGAAGGCGGCCATTCGGCCTGTCGAGCCCATGCCGACTCTCAATTAGTCCCACTCCCCCGCCCTTTCCCCGGAGCCCTGCAATTTTTTTTCCCTTCAGATACTTATCTAACTCCCTTTTGAAAGATAAAATTGAGTCTGCCTCCACCACCCTTTCATGCAGTACATTCCAGATCCTAACCACTCGCTGTGTAAAAATAGTTTTTCCTCATGTCGCCTTTGGTTCTTTTGCCAATCACCTTAAATCTGTGGCCTCTGGTTCTTGACCCTTCCGCCAATGGGAACAGTTTCTCTCTATCTACTCTGTCCAGAACCCTCATGATTTTGAACACCTCTATCAAATCTCCTCTCAACCTTCTCTGCTCCAGGGAGAACAGCCCCACCTTCCCCATTCTATCAACGTAACTGAAGTCCCCCATTCCTGGAATCATTCTCGTAAATTTTTTCTGCACCCTACTAATAATAATCTCTTTCAGTTCCACATTCTTGCTAGACCCTTGGTTCTCCACTATTTCCAGGAAGTTTTTGCTTCTTCTTCTTCCGTGAAGACAGACACAAAGGGCTGGATTTTGATACTGGGGCGGGTTGGGGTCGTGTCATCCGCATTTCGTGTCATCCACCCGCCTGCAATTGGATGTGGGAGATTGATGCGATTTTCACCTAATTGGGCAATTGAGTTCCAGCATGTGGGAACCCATGAACCAATTAGTGTTTTCAGTCTGAAAGTTGCCTCTGATGATGTCATCATTGCTGCTGCATTGAAGGTCTGCAAAGACTGCCTGGCCTTTGTTGTGTGAGGACCTGGATGCAAAAGTCTGCTCCCAGATATTTTTAGAGAGAGAGAGAGAGAGAGAGAGAGCGCCTTTGCTGTGAGAGGACCTGAAGGCAAAATGAGCAGCAGCAGCCCTAAGTCTGCTCCCAGATATTTTTCCTACTACTACTTCTCCATTGTAATAGTGGACCTGCAGCTGATAGTCAGCTTTCGAAATGTGTTACCGCCAGGTTTCACAGGCGTGCTTCACGTAGAACAAGGGTTAAAATCACAAAGGCCTTTCAAAATGGCATTATAGAGCCAATTTAGTGCTTGTTATGGGCCTTAACAACCTATCCCGCCTCTTAAAGGTGGGACGGAGTCGGGACCAGCAGACATGATTTAATGAAAATTGCGTGGAGGCGGACTTGTGCCATGCCCGCCAGTTTTCGCAATTTTAACCCCCCACACGCCTCCAAACCCACCTCCACGGGTCAATGAAAATCCAGCCCAAAGTATTTGTTTAATTTCTCTGCGATTTCCTTATTCCCCATTATATCTCCTGTCTCAGCCTGTTTAAGTGACCCACATTTAATCTTTTCCTTTTTACATACCTATAGAAGCTTTTACAGTCTGTTTTTATGTACTCTCATATTCTATTTTCCCTTTCTTTATCAATTTCTTGGCCCTCCTTTGCTGAATTCTAAAATCCTACCAATCCTCAGGCTTACTGCTCTTTTTGGCAACATTATAAGCCTCTTCCTTTGATCTAATACTATCTTTAACTTCTCGTTAGCCACGGTTGGACCACTTTTCCTGTGGGGTTTTTGTGCCTTAAAGGAATGTATATTTGTTGTAAATTATGTATTAATTCTTTAAATGCTAGCCATTGCTTCTCTACCGTCATACCTTTTAATGTAGTTTCCCAATCTACCATAGCCAACTCACCCCTCATACCTACGTAGTTTGCTTTGTTTAGATTTAAGACCCTAGTTTCGGATTTAACTAAATCACTTTCAAGTTCAATATAAAATTCTATCATATTATGGTCACTCTTCCCTAAGGGCCCCTTTACTACAAGGTTATTAATTAACCCTTTCTCGTTGCACAATACTAGATCTAAAATAACCTGTTCCCTAGTTGGTTCTTCAACATACTGATTAGAAAACTATCTTGCATACATTCCATGAATTTGTCCTCATCACTGTTACTGCAAATTTGGTTTGCCCAGTCTATATGTAGATTAATGTCCCTCGTGGTTACTGTATTATCCGTGTTACATGCACCTCTAATTTCCTGATTTATACTCTGCCCTACATTACAACTACTGTTTGGGGGCCTATAAACAACTCCCACCAATGTTTTCTACCCCTTGCTGTTTCTTAGCTCCACCCAAACTGATTCTATTTCTTGATTTTCGGAGCCAAGATCCTTTCTCTCTACAGTCTTGATCCCATCCTTTATTATCAGAGCTACCCCTCCTCCTTTTCCATTTTGCCTATCTCTTCTAAAAGTTAAGTATCCTGGAATATTTAGTTCCCAACCTTGGCCACATTGCAACCACGTCTCCGTAATGGCTATTAGATCAAACCTATTAATTTCTATCAGTGCTATCAATTCTTCTATTTTGTTGCGAATGCTTCATGCATTCAGATATAGTGCCTTTAGCTTTGACTTATTTCTATTTTTCCCCGATGTCACCTTAGTCACTGATGCCTTATTACCTTTGTTACTCTCTCTGTCCCTTCCTGACCGACTCTGCTTATTTTTACCCAAAACTCTACTCTGCTCTAGAGCCTTGACAGTTCTCTCGAGCCTAAGAACAATCTCAGTGGTACCGATTTCCACAATATCTATACACACACACACACACACACACATTAGAGAGAGACAGAGGAATGGTGAGCTCTGTAACTAGCGGTTGTATGTGAATTTTCAGAAGGAAGGCAGTCTTGTGAGTGATTCACCCCAGCAGTCATTTGTAATTGCAACCGTTGCCTCTCACTTGGTTACAAGGGACGTCTTGTAATTGTATCACCGCACATAATTTGTCCCGGCGAAGCCATTCATAAAAATTGCAGCATCTGATGCAATGCGCAGAATGCTGGTTTTTTAAGGCTCTTTAAAAAGGCTGGAACTGCAGGGTAATATATCTTGTCACAAACATCTTGTACCAAGGGCGTACAAAGAAGGCAAATAGGACCTCTTGATTTCTGAATTACGCGTTTATAAAAAAGAAAAAAAGAAGAAAGACTTGCATTTATATAGCGCCTTTCACGACCTCAGGACGTCCCAAAGCGCTTTACAGCCAATGAAGTACTTTTTGAAGTGTAGTCATTGTTGTAATGTGGGAAACACGGCAGCCAATTTGTGCACAGCAAGCTCCCACAAACAGCAATGTGAAAATGACCAGATCATCTGTTTTTGTTATGTTGGTGTTGGTTGAGGGATAAATACTGGCCCCAGGACACCGGGGATAACTCCCCCTGCTCTTCTTTCAAATAGTGGCTGTGGGATCTTTTATGTCCACCTGAGAGAGCAGACGGGGCCTTGGTTTAACGTCTCATCCGAAAGATGACACCTCTGACAGTGCAGCACTCCCTCAGCACTGCACTGGAGTGTCTTTCAAGTCCCACTCCAGAGACTTGAGCACAAAAATCCAGGCTGGCACTCCAGTGCAGCACTGAGGGAGTGCTGCACTGTCAGAGGTGCCACCTTTTGAATGAGACATTAAACTGAGGTCCCGTCTGCCCCCTCAGATGGACGTAAAAGATCCCACGGCACTATTTCGAAGAGTTTTGGGATGTCATGAAAGGCGATTCTTTCTTTCTTTATCTTTTTGCCAGCGATTGCTCGGTATTTCAAATCTCCAAATTCATGCCTCAAATATTGTCATTAACAGTGTTGGTGGGGGCACAGACAACACACAGCGCCCTCTACAAATCAAACCCCTCAAACAGCCCGGGCACTGTCGCGAATCACGTGACCCAGATATTTGACAGCTGACCTCAGTGACCTTTAGGGTTGATCACGGATATCAGCCCAAGGGAAACATCTGTTTTTATTGCAGGACAAGCAAACACTATATTTGGAGATCATTTATAATCATCTATTAAATGTTAACTCTTTGAGTGATGAGCTTTCCAATTTCCTGTCTGAACTGAAAAGGCTAAATTTGACATAAAGCCAATATGATGATACCTGGCCTGTCATGATCCCCCAACATGGAAATTCAAGCTGGCTAGATGAAACCAGTCACTTCAGATTCTACAGGTAGCGGTGCTTTTACATCGCGCAAGATGGAAGCAAGGGTCTTGTATGGGGTACGGTGGCCCAGTGGTTATGGGAAAGAAAGCAAGAGAGTGAGCAAGAGAGAGACAGCGAGAAATGAAAGTGACAGAGCGAGAAAGAGAGAGTGACAGAGCGAGAGAGAGTGAGAGAGTGAGAAAGTGAGAGGCGAGAAAGAGTGACAGAGCGAGAGAGAGTGAGAGCGAGAAAGAGAGAGTGAGAGCGAGAAAGTGAGAGAGCGAGAGTGAGAGTGAGAGCGAGAGAGTGACATAGCGAGAAAGAGAGTGAGAAAGAGCGAGAAAGAGAGAGACAGAGCAAGAAAGAGAGAGAGCGAGAAAGAGAGTGAGTGAGAGAGTGAGACAGAGCGAGAAAGAGAGAGTGAGAGCGAGAAAGAGAGAGTGAGAGCAAGAAAGAGTGAGAGCGAGAAAGAGAGAGTGAGAGAGCGAGAAAGAGAGAGTGACAGAGCGAGAAAGAGAGTGAGAGTGAGAGTGAGAAAGAGAGAGAGAGTGAGAAAGAGAGTGTGAGAGCGAGAGAGAGACAGAGCGAGAAAGAGAGCGTGAGAGCAAGAGAGAGTGAGAGCGAGAAAGAGAGTGAGAGCGAGAGAGAGTGAGAGCAAGAAAGAGAGTGAGAGAGAGTGAGAGAGCGAAAAAGAGAGTGACAGAGCGAGAAAGAGAGTGAGAGCGAGAGAGTGTGAGAGCGAGAAAGAGAGTGAGAGCGAGAAAGAGAGTGAGAGTGAGAAAGAGAGAGAGAGAGAGAGCGAGAAAGAGAGTGAGAGAGTGAGAAAGAGAGAGTGAGAGAGCGAGAAAGAGAGAGTGAGGGCGAGAAAGAGCGTGAGGGTGAGAAAGAGAGTGAGGGCGAGAAAGAGAGTGAGGGCGAGAAAGAGAGTGAGGGCGAGAAAGAGAGTGAGGGCGAGAAAGAGTGAGAGCGAGAAAGAGAGAGTGAGCGAGAAAGCGAGAAAGAGAGTGAGAAAGAGAGAGAAAGCGAGCGCAAGAAAGAGAGAGTGAGCAAGAGAGAGAGCAAGCAAGAGATAGAGAGCGAGAAAGAGACAGAGACAGACAGACTTGCATTTATATAGCGCCTTTCATGACCTCAGGACGTCCCAAAGCACTTTACGGCTAATGAAGTACTTTTTGAAGCATAGTCACTGTTGTAATGTGGGAAACTGAACTAGCAATCCAGAGCTTGGGAGTTCAAATTCCATTATGGCAAATTGGGAAACTGAATTCAATAAATTCTGATAACGTGTGGACTGGCACCAGAAAAATGGCCATGAAAGCTGCTGGATTGTTGTAAAAACCAACAGGTTCAACTAATGTCCTTCATGTCTGCTTTACATGCGACTCCAGTCTCACAGTACATGGTTGACACTTCATGCCCTCAGGAGCAACTAGGGCTGGGCAATAAATGCGGCCTTGCCAGCATCACCCATATCACAGGAACAGGAGGAGGCCATTCAGCCCCTCAAGCCTGTTCCGCCATTCAGCGAGATCATGGCTGATCTGCGACCTAACTCCAGCCACCCGCCTTGGCTCCATATCCCTTAATACCCTTGGCGAGCAAAAATCTATCGATCTCGGGACAACATATATAAAAAAATATTTAAAAGCTGAACGTAAAACTGCTGGGGCCACCTAGGACCCGCTAGGACTGGCTGTGCGGAAGACCCAATAAAAACAAGTCTTCTTTACAGGCGATTCCAGCTTTATATTTGTCTTAGACCCGGCTGAGCAGAACTCTGACTCTCGGCAACCAGTGCGGCTCTCACACAATGTGAAAGCACCTTCATATCCTTAAGATCCTTTCCTGAATTTAGGCTACAACAGGTAAAATCAGCTACAGGCCAAAGATGGTCAGAAATATAACCAAACGTTTATCAACAAACAATTTTTGGAAAAGACAAATAAAATACTTTTACAATAAAGGCCGTCTTCACCAAGTTGCATCCTATAAAAGGAGCTGACCCACATCATTAGCTTCATCTTCAGTGTCTCCTCCCCCTGTGGGCCATTGTTCTCTGTCTGTACTGCAGGTGAGAGAAGGTTCACTCCATGTTCTAGGCTGGCGCTCCAGTGCAGTACTGAGGGAGTGCTGCACTGTCGGAGGTGCCGTCTTTTGGGAGAGATGTTAAACCGAGGCCCTGTCTGCCCCCTCAGGTGGACGTAAATGATCCCACGGCCACTATTGGAAGAAGAGCAGGGGTGTCCTGGGCCAATATTTATCCCTCAACCAGCATCAGATTATCTGGTCATTATCACACTGCTGTTTGTGGGACCTTGCTGTGCGCAAATTGGCTGTCGCGTTTCCTACATTACAGCAGTGACTAAACTTCAAAAAGTACTTCATTAGCTGTAAAGCGCTTTGGGACCTCCTGAGGTTGTGAAAGGCGCTATAGAAATGCAAGTCTTCCTTGCTTTACTTTTTTTTAATTTGTTCCTGGGATGTGGGCATCACTGGCAAGGCCAGCATTTATTGCCCATCCCTAGTTGCCGCTTGAGAAGGTGGTGGTGAGCCGCCTTCTTGAACCGCTGCAGTCCGTGTGGTGAAGGCGCTCCCACAGTGCTGTTAGGGAGGGAGTTCCAGGATTTTGACCCAGCGATGATGAAGGATCGGCGATATACTTCTAAGTCAGGATGGTGTGTGTGACTTGGAGGGGAACTTGGAGGTGGTGGTGTTCCCATGCGCCTGCTGCCCTTGTCCTTCTAGGTGGAAGAGGTCGCGGGTTTGGGAGGTGCTGGCGGAGAAATTAAAGAACGGGAGCACATTGCTTTGTTTGAACTTACAATGGGACTGACAGTAGGTTGTTTTAAACAGAGTACAATCGTTATTTGGCAAGAGGAAAACAATTTTTTTTTAAAAACTTAATCTTCTAAAGAAATATTTCCAAAATAAACAGAAAAGGTGGCGGGAGATAAATATAGTCCCACATGAGCTACATTTCTCAAATTACTTGAAGCTGATCGGGTTTCCCCAGCCTTGGGGGGCGTGGGGGAGGGAGGAGGGAGTGGTCTGTAAGAAAGGTCAGCGTCATAATGGAGCCAACATCCCAATCTGAATCATCAATAATTAAATCGCTAAAGAGGCTAAGCTTCCTTTATTAAAGCAAAAGACGATACAATAGATGTAAATGGTCACTCACGATGTCCCTTCCACTGGGCTAAGTCAACGGACTCCTATTCTTTACAGCTCTCTACTTAGCATGAATTTTTCATGCCCCCTTACTGATTTTCAGCACCGACTCCAACACGGCTGACATTATCAGAAGCAGAGAAGCATTTACTTTTGGCCAAGTCTCTCCGCTTTCTTGCACGGTGCAAAATTGCCTCCAAATTCGCACGATGTTTGGCAAAATCATTTGAGAGGCCAAATGAGGCAGAAAGGAATAGAAGGGTGTGCTGATAGGGTGAGATGAAGCGGGGTGGGAGGTGGCTCGCGCGCAGCGTAAACAGCGACAGGGACCAGTTGGGCCGAATGGCCTGTTTCTGGGCTGTACATTCTATGTAATTCTCTCCCCTCCTCTCCTGAAGGCGCTGGTTCTTCTTGGGGCAGGGCAGGTTTAACGGCCGCTGGTAACTTGACCAAGTGGTGGCGCTTTGTGCGTCGGCCATGGGGACTTTTGGCAGGCAGCTCAACCATGGAGGGCATCATAACCAAGACCCATCCTGCCCTCACTCGATGTCCACACGTGCACTTTCCAAGAGGAGTCACTGGATAGCAATCAGCAGTGGGAACCCCGACTGATTTCCACCTCCTGCCCCACCCTCCTCTCCTCAGCCCAGAGGCTTACAGACCAATCATAGTACAACCAATTCCTTCACTTTGGCCTCATGCCACATTTCCCTCTCTATTGGCTAATTTTTTTTTTACTCGTTCCTGGGTTATGGGCATCGCTGGCAAGGCCAGCATTTATTACCGATCCCTAATTGCCCTTGAGAAGGTGGTGGTGAGCCGCCTTCTTGAACCGCTGCAGACCGTGTGGTGAAGGTACTGCCACAGTGCTGTTAGGGAGCGAGTTCCAGGATTTTGACCCAGTGACGATGAAGGCATGGCCGATATATTTCCAAGCTGGAACGGTGTGTGACTTGGAGGGGAACTTGGAGGTGGTGGTGTTCCCATGCGCCTGCTGCCCTTGTCCTTCTAGGTGGTGGAGGTCGGAGGTTTGGGAGGTGCTGCCGAAGAAGCTTCTCTCCTCATTTCTGGGTGGGAGAGTTCAACAAATGTGGCCCAGCAGCTAATAGAAAGACAACTGGCAGCTGAGCCCCTTTGGCTATTATCAGTTACTGGGAGGCAATTTTATTGTGACATAAGGACAGGAGTCCAAACAGAAAGGAATCTGCCTGTAACATGAACCACTCTAGTAAGAGAAAGAGCAAACACATGAGAGAGAGAGAGAGAGAGACGCGCCTGGAATTAGACAAAAATAAAAGCACAAAACAAGAAGGGAGCATTTGGAAGGAAAGGGAGGAATGAAGCTTCAATGTGCTACATGTATTAAAAACTAAATGGTAATTATGGATACAACACAACCTGTAGCTCTCAAGCTCTTAGTCCTATTTGCAATTGTATTGCTTACTTCTTACTACAACAACAACTACTTATATTTATATAGCGCCTTTTAACATAGTGAAACATCCCTAGGCGCTTCACCGGAGCGTTATCAGACAATAATTTGACACCGAGCGACAGAAGGAGATATTAGGACAGATGACCAAAAGCTTGGTCATACAGAGCTAGGTAGAGAGGCGGAGAGGTTCCGGGAGGGAATTCCCCAATCTTAGCGCCGAGACAGCTCAAAGACACGGATGTCAATAGTGGGACGAAGGAAGTCAAGGATGCACAAGAGGCCAGACTTGGAGGAGCGCAGAGATCTCAGAGGGTTGTAGGGCTGCAGGAGGTGACAGAGATAGGGAGGGGCGAGGCCATGGGGGGGGATTTGAGCGCAACGATGAGAATTTTAAATTTGGACAGGGAGCCTAGGGGGATAGAATATAAAAATAGGGAGGTATTGCTTCAGTTGTACAAGGTATTGGTGAGACCGCACCTGGAATATTGCATACAGTTTTGGTGTCCATACTTAAGAAAAGACATACTTGCTCTCGAGTCAGTACAAAGAAGGTTCACTCGGTTAATCCCGGGGATGAGGGGGTGGACATATGAGGAGAGGTTGGGTAGATTGGGACTCTACTCATTGGAGTTCAGAAGAATGAGAGGCGATCTTATTGAAACATATAAGATTGTGAAGGGGTTGGATCGGGTGGATGCAGGGAGGATGTTCCCGATGATGGGTGAAACTAGAACTAGGGGGCATAATCTTAGAATAAGGGGCTGCTCTTTCAAAACTGAGATGAGGAGGAACTACTTCACTCAGAGGGTGGTAGGTCCATGGAATATGCTGCCCCAAAAAGCTGTAGAAGCTACATCATTACATAAATTTAAAACAGAAATAGACAGTTTCCTAGAAGTAAAGGGAATTAAGGGTTACGGGGAGCGGGCAGGAATTTGGACATGAGTCTAGCTTCGGATCGGTCATGGCCCTGTGAGTAGCGGAGCGGGCCCAGGGACCGTGTAGCCTGATCCTGCTCCTATTTCGTGTGTCCAATTCTGTTAGGTTCAGGAGATGGTTCTGTGATAGTAGATTGGCGGTTAGGATCAGATCAGCCATGATCTTATTGAATGGCAGGGCAGGCTCGAGGGGCCAATTGGCCTACTCCTGCTCCTATTTCTTATGTTCTTATGAGCCAGTGTAGGTCAGCGAGCACGGGGGTGATGGGTGAACGGGACTTGGTGCGAGTTAGGACACGGGCAGCAGAGTTTGGATGACCTCGAGTTGTTGGAGGGTGGAATATGGGAGGCTGGCCAGGAGAGCATTGGAATAGTTGAGTCTGGAGGTAAATTCTCCAGTTTGAATTTTGGAGACCTGGAGGTTTGGATATGCTTTTTTTTTGTGCTCTTGCCTCATTACAACCCAAAATCACAACAGCAAGGTCTACATCAGAAATAGGAGCAGGAGTCGGCCATTTGGCCCTTCGAGCCTGCTCCGCCATTCAATGAGATCATGGCTGATCTTCTACCTCATCTTCACTTTCTTGAACTATCCCCATATCCCTTGATTCCCTTAATATTTAAAAATCTATCGATCTCTGTCTTGAATATACTCACAACACCAGGTTATAGTCCAACAGTTTTATTTAAAATTACGAGCTTTCGGAGCTGCTGCCCCTTCGTCATGTACCTCTACCTGACGAAGGGGCAGCAGCTCCGAAAGCTCGTAATTTTAAATAAAACTGTTGGACTATAACCTGGTGTTGTGCGACTTCTCATTTTTGTCTACCCCAGTCCAACACCGGCATCTCCACATCTTGAATATACTCAACGACTGAGCCTCCACAGCCCTTTGGGGTAGAGAATTCCAACCCTAAATCACAACAGCAAGGTCTGTTACCATCATCAACTTGAGACAAGTGTTGATCAATGGGAACTCAGATTCAAACTTAATACGTGGCCATCAAGGCTCTGTGGTACACACCCAAGTGACCCCCTAAATGAAAATTAGAAAAATATATACACGAAGTTAGGTCGCAGTTCAGCCATGATCTCACTGAATGGCGGAACAGACTCGAGGGGCTGAATGGCCGTCTCCTGTTCCTATGAAAACCTTGGACACCCCTGCACTATAGTCCTTTAAAAAGCGACTGGCTGAGTTGCCGAGGGAGGGATACACTGGGTGCATCAGAGGAAGGAATGAGGGAAGGAAATGGAGGAAGAGAGCAAGGAAGGAAGGGAAGCAGGAAGGAATTAAGAAACTTGCATTGATATAGTACCGTTTACATCCCCAGGATGTCCAAAAGCACTTTGGTTAAATTTTCCCAGTGATGTGTCAAAATCTGTTCGTATTACGTAGAATTTGGGGACATTGTGGCTCAAAATTCAGTGATTCTGCCGGTTTGTAAGAGGCCCATTGGTTGATGGCAACAAGACAAATGCTGTTTTACATGGAATTTCAGCATTTTCATTGGTATATTGGGAGTATTTTTCCACAATTCCAACCCTTTTTTTTCATGAAACCCACAAAATTAGTGGTCCTTGGGTAACCGTGGCCTCCTGAACCTTGTTTGATTAGAGAGAAAGGATCTTAGCTCCGAAAATCAAGAAGTTGAATCAGTTTGGGTGGAGCTAAGAAACAGCAAGGGGCAGAAAACATTGGTGGCAGTTGTTTATCGGCCCCCAAACAGCAGCTGTAATGTAGGGCAGAGCACTGGTTAGCACTGGTGCCTCACAGCGCCAGGGACCCGGGTTCGAATCTGGCCTCGGGTGACTGTCTGTGTGGAGTTTGCACATTCTCCCCGTGTCTGCGTGGGTTTCCTCCGGGTGCTCCGGTTTCCTCCCACAGTCCAAAAATGTGCGGGTTAGGTTGATTTGGTTATGATAAATTGACCCTTAGTGTTAGGGGGGGATTAAATATGTGGGGTTACGGGGATAGGATGGGATATGTTAGGGGGAATTAAATACGTGGGGTTACGGGGATAGGGTGGGATATGTGTCGGTGCAGGCTCGATGGGGATTCTGTGTGAGAAAGCAGAGACAGGGTACTGGATTTGGATGATCAGCCATGATCGTATTGAATGGTGGAGCAGGCTCGATGGGCCGAATGGCCTACTCCTGCTCCTAGTTTCTATGTTTCTATAAATCAGGAAATTAGAGGTGCATGTAACAAGGGTAATACAGTAATCATGGGGGGACTTTAATCTATACATAGACTGGGCAAAGCAAGTTTGCAGTAATAGTGTGGGGGACGAATTCATGGAATGCATGCAAGATAGTTTTTTCGATCAGTATGTTGAGGAACCAACTAGGAACAGGCTATTTTAGATCTAGTACAGTGCAACAAGAAAGGGTTAATTAATAGCCTTGTAGTAAAGGGGCCTTTAGGGAAGAGTGACCATAATATGATAGAATTTTAAATTGAGTTTGAAAGTGATTTAGTTAAATTCAAAACTAGGGTCTTAAATCTAAACAAAGCAAACTACAGAGATATGAGTGGCGAGTTGGCTAAGGTAGATTGGGAAACTACATTAAAAGGTATGACGGTAGACAAGCAATGGCTAGCATTTAAAGAATTAATACATAATTTGCAACAAATATACATTCCTTTAAGGCACAAAAATCCCACAGGAAAAGTGGTCCAAATGTGGCTAACTAGAAGTTAAAGATAGTATTAGATCAAAGGAAGAGGCTTATAATGTTGCCAAAAATATTAGTAAGCCTGAGGATTGGGAGGATTTTAGAATTCAGCAAAGGAGGGCCAAGAAATTGATAAAGAAAGGGAAAATAGAATAGGAGAGCAAACTAGCGAGAGGCATAAAAACAGACTGTAAAAGCTTCTATAGTTATGTAAAAAAGGAAAGATTAGCGAAAGTAAATGTGGGTGCCTTACAGTCTGAGTCAGGAGAAGTTATAATGGGGAATAAGGAAATGACAGAGAAATTAAACAAATACTTTGTGTCTGTCTTCACGGAAGAAGACGCAAAAAACTTCCCGGAGAAGGAGGAACTGAAAGAGATTAGTATTAGTAAAAAAAAATAGCAGAAAAGATTTACGAGAATGATTCCAGGAATGAGGGACTTCAGTTACGTTGATAGAGTGGAGAAGCTGGGGCTGTTCTCCTTGGAGCAGAGAAGATTGAGAGGAGATTTGATAGAGGTGTTCAAAATCATAAGGGGTCTGGACAGGGAAGATAGAGAGAAACTGTTCCCATTGGCAGAAGGGTCGAGAACCAAAGGACACAGATTTAAGGTGATTGGCAAAAGGACAGAAGACGACCATTCTATGATTCTATGGAGAAATTAATGGGACTAAAAGCCGATAAATCCCCTGGACCTGATGGCCCACATCCTAGGGTTTTGAAAGATGTGGCTATAGAGATGGTGGATGCATTGGTTGTCATTTTCCAAAATTCCATAGATTCTAGAACGGTTCTTAAGGATTGGAAGGTAGCAAATGTAACCCCACTTTGTAAGAAAGGAGAGAGAGAGAAAACGGGGAATTACAGACCAGTTAACCTGACATCAGTAGGAGGGAAAATGCTAGAATCTATTATTAAGGACGTGGTAACATGGCACTTGGAAAATAATAATAGGATTGGGCTTAAAGAAGACTGCAACTTCCTTTATCTGTCGCCTTGAATGGCCTATAGATGAAAGAAAGAAAAAGGGGGAAAAATTCGGTTGATTAGCGCCTCCCGTTTGCACTCTAAGAGGGCGCTAACGGGGTGCAAAGCAACCAGCGCCCGGGCGCGGTGATGTTTGCGCCGCTCGCGAAATTGACCAGAGTTTTTGCGGTGGCGCTAAACTCTACCGCCACGATCTCCTGCGCTCGCAGATCGTGACGTCAATCGAGCGTGCAACACCCCGGTAGCGTCCCGGACCGGATATTGAGTGGCGCCCCCTGCATTTCCGCCTGCCGCTAGCAACGACAGGTAGAGGGGGACGTTTTTGCAGTCGGGAAGGGGCTGGGGGAGCGCTATTTAAAGGTGGCCTCTTCCTGCCATTTTTTGTCGGAGACATTTTTGCACCACGCATTCTGAGAGAGAGAGAGAGAGAGAGACTTCTCGAGAGATTCAATGCTGTATGAAGGAGTTTTGGGTACTGAGCAGCACTCTGCAGGTGCTTTTTGATTTGACCTTCCTTGCATCGATTTAGAAGAGACTATGGGGGCTGCACTCTGAGCTCTTTCCCTGGGCCTCTCCATTGTTCTTTGCAGCAGATTTGAAGTTCAGGTCTGTCCAGGCCGAGATTCAAGGCTGCAATGAGCAGGGTGTGGCTGGAGAGCAAGATCGACCCTTCCCTTTAAGAACTGGCCGGTGCCATTGTGTCTGTGTTCCATTGCTGACTGACATCACATGAGCTTCGCCGGCGCTCTGAGGTAGCTCCTCGCTCCTCGGCATTAGCGCCTTAAGAGAGGTGTGTAGCACCTGATTTAGCGCTCCAATCACCTCCAGAGGTGATAGAAGCCAAGTTTGCAGTCAGAGGCGATAATTAGCGCTAGGCGCTAAACTTTGTGCCCGGCCGATAATTGCGCCCCAAACGGGGCGATACCGAATTTCTGCCCCAAAAAGACTTAAATTTCTGTAGCGCCTTTCATGACCACCGGACATCTCACAAAAGCGTGTCAGCTGTGGCTCAGTGGGTAGCACACTCGCCTCTGAGTTTGAAGGTTGTGGGTTCAAGTCCCACGCCAGAGTCTTGAGCACAAAAAAGCTAGGCTGACTCTCCAGTGCAGTGCTGAGCGAGTGCTGCACTGTTGGAGGTGCCGTCTTTCGGACGAGACGTTAAACCGAGGCCCCGTCTGCCCTCTCGGGTGGACGTAAAAGATCCCGCGGCACTATTTCGAAGAAGAGCAGGGGGATTCTCCCCGGTGTCCTGGCCAATATTTATCCCTCAATCAACATAAAAAAAAACCAGATGATCTGGTCATTATCACATTGCTGTTTGTGGGAGCTTGCTGTGCGCAAATTGGCTGCTGCGTTTCGCACATTACAACAGTGACTACACTTCAAAAAGTACTTCATTGGCTGTGAAGCGCTTTGAGATGTCCTGGGGCGCTATATAAATGCAAGTCTTTCTTTCTTTCTTCCCCATAGGCCCTGTAAATTTTTCCTTTTCAGAATCCCATTTGAGAGTTATTATTGAATCTGCTTCCACCACTCTTCCAGGCAGCGCATTCCAGATCACGGCAACTCGACTATTCCCACTGAAAATCCACGCATTTTACTTTCTAGTGGAGGCCAAGGGGAAATCCTTGATGATGCACATATTATCCTGAGTCCTCGATCATTCTTCCTGGCTCACTGTGAAGGCAACTTCCCAAATGTACTGTTGAGCAGCCTGTGAAGCAGGATGGCATTAGCTGGCTAAGTGTTCCAGTCTCAGGGGATCCTGGAGCTTCCCTTAGTGTACCGCCTATCACTGAAACTCATACACAGGCATACTACACACAGGAAAGACAAGGACTCTTTCCTGCAGAACTGAGGCGTTGCAAGATTTTTATCTGGGATGTATAGGTGCATACCATAGTGGCTCAAGGACTGACACACACTTCAAAAAATATGTTTACATAGAACTTACAGCACAGAAACAGGCCATTCGGCCCAACTGTGGGGTTAGGCTGGATAGCTCTTTGTCGGCCGGCACAGACACAATGGGTCGAATGGCCTCCTTCTGTGCCGTAAATTTCTATGATTCTACGAACAGGTCCATGCCGGTGTTTATGCTCCACTCGAGCCTCCTCCCACCCATCTTCATCGAACCCCATCAACATATCCTTCAATGCCTTTCTTCCTCATGTGTTTATCTAGCCTCTCCTTAAATGCATCTGTGCTAATCGCCTCAACCACTCCCTGTGGTAGCGAGTTCCACATACTCACCACTCTCTGGGCAAAGAGGTTCCTTCTGAATTCCCTATTGGATTTCTTGGTGACTCTCTTATATTGATGGCCTCTAGTTTTGCTCTTCCCCACAAGTGGAAACATTCTCTCTGTATCCACTCTATCAAAACCTTTCATAATTTTAAAGACCTCTATTAGGTCACCCCTCAGCCTTCTCTTTTCAAGAGAAAAGAGACCCAGCCTGTTAATCCTTCCCTGATAGGTATACCCTCGCATTTCTGGTATCATCCTTGTAAATCTTTTTTGCACCTTCTCCAGTGCCTCTATATCCTTTTTATAATATGACGACCAGAACTGTCCGCAGTACTCTCAAGTGTGGTCTAACCAAGGTTCGATACAAGTAATTCATTGTACGTGAGGCACTTGTGAGAGATTTGAGGATGTGATGAGGCATAAGATCAGTTGTGTGTACGGCGCTGATCTCCCTTGGCATCGCTCATGAGGGGTCAAGGTTTACACTGGTTTCAGAACAATCGGTGCTTTTATCAACCAAGTGTAACGAGGAAAGTGTGACAAATATACAAACGTGCACTTCCTGTACGAGAGTTTTAATATATATGATTTTAAACATAAAAATAATTAAAACAACTTGCATCAGCCGTGGCTCAGTGGGTAGCACTCTCGTCTCTGAGTCAGAAGGTTGTAGGTTCAAGTCCCACTCCAGAGACTTGAGCACAAAAATCTAGGCTGACACTCCCAGTGCAGTGCTGAGGGAGTGCTGCACTGTCAGAGGTGCCGTCTTTCGGCTGCGACGTCAAGCTGAGGCCCCGTCTGCCCTCTCAGGTGGACGTAAAAGATCCCGCGGCACTATTTCGGAGAGGAGCAGGGGAGCTATCCCCGGTGTCCTGGGGGCCAATATTTATCCCTCAACCAACATCACCAAAGCAAATTATCCGGTCGTTATCACGTCGTTGTTTGTGGGAGCTTGCTGTGCGCAAATTGGTTGCCGTGTTTCCCACATTACGACAGTGGCGACACTTCAAAAAGTACTTCATTGGCTGTAAAGCGTTTTGGGATGTGCGGTGGTCCTGACAGGCGCTACAGAAATGCAAGTCTTTCTTTTTATATAGCGCTTTTAACATTGTAAAAAAATTCCAAGGCGCTTCACAGGAGAGTAATCAGACAAACATTTTACACCGAGCTACGGAAGGAGCTATTAGGACACATGACCAAAAGCTTGGTTAAAGAGGTAGGTTTTAAGGAGCGTCTTAAAAGGAGAGCGAAGTAGAGAGATGGGGAGGTTTAGGCAGGGATTTCCAGAGCTTGGGGCCGAGGCAGCTGAGGGCGATGGAAATTGGGGATGTGCAAGAGGCCAGAATTGGAGGAGCGCAGATATCTCGGAGGGTTGTAGGGCTGGAGGAAGTGACCGAGATAAGGGAAGGGGCGAGGCCATGGAGGGATTTGAACACAAGGATGGGAATTTTCAATCTGAGTCGTCGCCGGACCGGGAGCCAATGTAGGTCAGCGGGCACAGTGGGGTCGATGGGTGAAGGTGACTTGATGCGAGGTAGGACACGGGCAGCAGAGTTTTGGATCACCTCAAGTTTAGGTCGGGTCGAAGGTGGAAGGGAGGGAGGGAGGAAGAGAATGAGGCCAGGCCAGGAGAGCATTGGAATAGTCGAGTCTGGAGGGAACAAAAAGCACGGGTGAGGATTCCAGTCGCACAATTCACAGCCCAAAAGAGGCTTTAAAACAAAAATGAATAGGTCAGCAAATAAAGAGTTAAATTGCGCGCCGAGGGCCAACATTAGCAATTGTCCGCTTGCGTCAGTCCTTCCTGTGGACGCAGTTTACATTCACTCTCACTCTCTTGGGTCCCTCTATGGGCCCGTGGGCCTTTCATTCCACCCGCTCATTTCCTCGTGCATCTCATTTTCTATTGTTCTGTTAAAGTGCCATCAGCTGAACTGTGTATCGCGACCCGATCCGGACGTCCAATGGGGTCACATGCTCATAAGCCCAGCGGCTGTTGCCAAAGGGGCATTAATCTAGAAGCTGTTGCTCTCATCACTACCTCAGCACTATTCTGCGGAGAACCGAAAACGTACAGTTAGGTTAAGCGAACATACGAACATACGAATTAAGAGCAAGAGTAGGCCATTCAGCCCTTCGATAAGATCATGGCTGATCCGATTACTCCACATTCCCCCCGATAACCTTTCACCCCCTTGCTTACCAAGAATCTATCTACCTCTGCCTTAAAAATATTCAAAGACTCTGCTTCCACCGCCCTCTGAGGAAGAGAGTTCCAAAGACTCACCACCCTCTGTGAGAAATATTTTCTCCTCATCTCTGTCTTAAATGGGCGACCCCTTATTTTTAAACAATGACCCCTAGTTCTAGATTCTCCCACAAGAGGAAACATCCTCTCCACATCCACCCTGTCCAGACCCCACAGGATCTTATATGTTTCAATCAAGTCACCTCTTACTCTTCTTAAACTCCAGCGGATACAAGCCCAGCCTGTCCAACCTTTCCTCATAAGACAACCCGCCCATTCCAGAAACGGCCAAAATAAACAGTGGACTTTCATCTGGTGCGGGCTGACCCCCCCGCTGGCATTGATCGCGAGTCAGACGACATAGGAAGACAGGAACAGGAGCAGCCCCTCGGGCCTGTTCCACCATGGAATTAGATCATGGCTGATCTGTGACCTAACTCCACATCCTTTGATACCCTCGCCCAACAGAAATCTAGCGATCGCATTCTTTTGACCATTTCAATGGACCTCCCCAGCATTTTGGGGGCTAGGGTTCCAGATTTCCCACTAACCCTTTGTGTGAAAAAGTGCTGCCTGATTTCACTCCTGAATGTCCTAGCTCTAATTTTAAGATGATGATGGCCCTTTGCTTTCGACTCCCCCCCCACCGGAGTACATCGTTCCTCTGTATCTAGCCTGGGGCAGGGTTTTGTGGTGATTTGCGCAGTCCCATTCTGAGCTGGAAAACGGATGGGATATTGATGGGGTGGATTGTTACTGGAGTGGCTGGGATCACAGCAGAGCAAGAGAGGGCTTCAGAGTGGGGTACAATAGTTTTCAAAGTAAAACCACTGGACTTTTGAATGAAATCGGGGCTTACCTGTTTAATAGTGCCGGGGATGTGGGGAACTGTCGCACCAGCTGTTCGGACAGAGTTTTTTCCCCCTGACTCTGATTGGTCATTTGTCATCCAATCAGAAGGCTGTATCTAGGGAGAAAAAAATTTTGGTCGTCCAATCAGAAAATCTGGATGCAACACTGCGGTCACGACATTCATAGGATTACACCGGATATACGGCACAGAAACAGGCCATTCGGCCCAACCAGTCCATGCCGGCGTTTATGCTCCACTCGAGCCTCCTCCCGTCTTTCCTCATCTAACTCTATCAGCAGAACCCTCTATTCCCTTCTCCCTCATATGCTTGTCCAGCCTCCCCTTAAATGCATCTATACTATTCGCCTCAACCACTCCCTGTGGTAGCGAGTTCCACATTCTCACCACTCTCTGGGTAAAGAAGTTTCTTCTGAATTCCCGACTGGATTTCTTGGTGACTATCTTATATTGATGGCCTCTAGTTTTGCTCTTCCCCACAAGTGGAAACATTCTCTCTGTGTCCACTCTAGCAAAACCTTTCATAATTTTAAAGACTTCTATTAGGTCACCCCTCAGCCTTCTCTTTTCAAGAGAAAAGAGACCCAGCCTGTTCATCCTTCCCTGATAGGTATACCCTCGCATTTCTTGTATCATCGTTATAAATCTTCTTTGCACCCTCTCCCGTGCCTCTATATCCCTTTTAGAATATGGCGACCAGAGCTGCACGCAGCACTCCGAGTGTGATCTAACCAGGGTTCGATACAGGTTTAGCATAACTTCCCTACTTTTCAATTCTATCCCTCTAGAAATAAACCCTAGTGCTTGGTTTGCTTTTTTTTTTATGGCCTTGTTAACCTGTGTCGCTATTCATCCAATCAGAATGCACAAAAATGACACTTGGCTATAATTCACATAGATAATCAATCACTAGTTCTGTTTTCCCCCCATTTGCAGCCCCTGCAGTCGGGTTGCCAGTTTTGGAAGTTGAAAACCAGACACTGACAGAAATGGACCAGAGTGTGTCTCATGGTTGGAGTTCACTACATCACTTCAGTGACCACACTTCAAATGTGATTACTTGGTTGTAAAGTGATTTGAAATGTCCTGAGGCAATGAAAGGTGCTATATAACAACAACAACAACTTGCCATTTCTATAGCGCCTTTAACATCGTAAAACGTCCCGCGGCGCTTCACGGGGAGCGATTATCGAACAAAACTTGACACCGAGCCACATACGGTGAGATTAGGGCGGACGAGGCAGGTTTTAAGGAGTGTCTGAAAGGAGGAAAAGAGAGGCGGAGGTGTGTAGAGAGGGAATTCCGGAGCCTCGGGCTGAGGCAGCTGAAGGCACGGCCGCCAATGGCGGGAGCGATTAAAATCGTGAATGCGCAAGAGGCCAGAATTGGAGGAGCGCCGATATCTCGGATGTGGGGCTGGAGGAGGTTACAGAAATAGGGAGGGGCGAGGCCATGGAGGGATTTGGAAACAAGGAAAACATTGGAACGCCCAACAGGTCGGACATCGTTTCGGACCCATAATTGCCGCATATGGGCCAGAATCCCACTCTCAACCATATCACCATTGGTTACTGAATTGTGTCTAGGTTCTTGGCTAGTTCACTGCTCTTGCTCCCCTTGGCAAGTTCAATGTTACATAGATATATAGATACATAGAAGATAGGAGCAGGAGTAGGCCATTCGGTCCCTCGAGCCTGCTCCGCCATTCGATGAGATCATGGCTGATCATCCAAACTCAGTACCCTGTCCCTGCCTTCTCCCCATATCCCCTGATACCTTTAGCTTTAAGAAATATATCTAAATCATGCTTGAATATATTTAATGACTTGGCCTCAACTACCTTCTGTGGTAGAGAATTCCACAGGTTCACCACTCTCTGGGTGAAGAAATTCTTCCTCATTTCTGTCCTAAATGGCTTACCCGTTATCCTTAGTTCTTCACTATTCCTGCTCCTCATGTCAGTACCATGTTTATGGAATCCAGGTTTAAGGAATGAATGATGAAGAACAGCCTCCAAAAGAAGAGACATGAACAAGGGACCCTATTGAGGTATGGAAGATACTTAACAGCATAAAGGAGTACAACCCAGAACAGACCCTTCAGATATACAAGGGCAGCAGGATGAGGGCACAGCTTCAAGGCAATGAAGGACAAATTTAGGATAGACGCCAGGAAATATTTCTTTACACAGAGGATGATCAACAGCTGGAATGAGCTGCCAGGAACAACGGTCAAGGCCAGGGCACTGGAGTCATTTCAGAAACAGCTGGACATTGTAATGGGGTGAAGGTCAAGTTGGTATTCTGGGAGGGTGGGACTGAATGGGTCAAATAGCTTTCTTCACCTAAACCTCTTATGATCTTGTAATCAGCTCTTTTTTTGCAAAACTTTACGCTGCAGGGATACCAAAACACACAGTGTCACCACCATCCCATTTGCCTCCCCTTATTTCTACCCTACGTAAACTTGAGGTCATCCAAAACTCGGCTGCCCGTGTCCTAACTTGCACCAAGTCCCGTTCACCCATCACCCCCTGTGCTCGCTGACCTCCATTGGCTCCCGGTTAAGCAACGCCTCGATTTTAAAATTCTCATCCTTGTTTTCAAATCCCTCCATGGCCTCGCCCCTCCCTACCTCTGTAATCACCTTCAGCCCCACAACCCCCCGAGATGTCTGCGCGCCGCTATTTCTGCCCTCTTGAGCATCCCTGATTATAATCGCTCCACTCCAGGGACTTGAGCACATAAAGCTAGGCTGACACTCCAGTACAGTGCTGAGGGAGTGCTGCACTGTCGGAGGTGCCGTCTTTCGGACGAGACGTTAAACCGAGGCCCCGTCTGCTCTCTCAGGTGGACGTAAAAGATCCCACGGCACTATTTCGAAGAAGAGCAGAGAAGTTATCCCTGGTGTCCTGGGGCCAATATTCATCCCTCAATCAACATAACAAAAAAACCCAGATTATCTGGCCATTTATCACATTGCTGTTTGTGGGAGCTTGCTGTGCGCAAATTGGCTGCCGCGTTTCCCACATTACAACAGTGACTCCACTTCAAAAAAAAAAGTACTTCATTGGCTGTAAAGCGCTTTGAGACGTCCGGTGGTCATGAAAGACGCTGTATAAATGAAAGTCTTTCTTTCTTTACCATTGGTGGCCGTGCCTTCTGTTGCCTGGGCCCTAAGCTCTGGAATTCCCTGCCTAAACCTCTCCACCTCTCTACCTCCTTAAAACCTACCTCTTTGACCAAGCTTTTGGTCTTTTGCCCTAATTTCTCCTTATGTGGCTCGGTGTCAAATTTTTTTGTCTTATAACACTCCTGTGCAGCGCCTTGGGACGTTTTACTACGTTAAAGGCGCTATATAAATACAAGTTGTTGTTGTTGATGATCAAACTTCACGTATGTCTAGATTCCTTTGATCAGCCTGCCCCAACAGCTCATTTAGTAAAAAAAGTGAGAAGTCGCACAACACCAGGTTATAGTCCAACAGTTTTATTTGAAATCACAAGCTTTCGGAGCGGCTGCTCCTTCGTCAGGTGAAGTGAAGGAATACAAATCGACACAGCATATTTGCCGATTTGTATCTCTTCACTTCACCTGACGAAGGAGCAGCCGCTCCGAAAGCTTGTGATTTCAAATAAAACTGTTGGACTATAACCTGGTGTTGTGCGACTTCTCACTTTTGTCCACCATTGTCCAACACCGGCATCTCCGCATCATTTAGTAAAGGCACTGCTCAATGTAGGATGGAGGCCAGCCGCACCAAGAAGGTCAAATCTTAACCCCTGGTCTCGATCCTAATCCAATTCAACTGTTCCGGATCCTGGATTCCAATTGCTGCCTCGTGCCCTGTGAATGTAAATCCATTACTCCGAGGGAAGTGCGTTAATAAGCATGACTTCACCCAGGCTCCATCAGGAGTGCCCTTCAATTTTCTTGCACATCTGTTACGAGTTGGCTACTGGTAATTGCAGTTCGCCTCCAGCCTTGATATCTCATTTTCGGCTAACTGCCTCAAGCAATTATGGTTTTTTTTTCCCTCTCCCCACATTACAGTAATTAAATAAATGCAGCTTCCTCGCCCCAGTGAAAAGCCACTGGGAGAGAGAGGTCTTACAAATCAACTGGAGCTTTGAGAAACGACGAGAAATTAAATCTCACTGCAGGCAGGTTACTGGCCTGATTTGGTGTTTCACGATAAAACAAGTCACGCTGAAATATAGTCAATCCCTAAGACATGCCTGGCGGTTTTTGTCATTCACCAGGGACTTAGCGTTGAAAGTAAAGAAACATCCTCACTTTTAATCTTGCTTAAAAACCTGTTCCATCCCCAACTTTTTTCCCAGTTCTGACGAAGGGTCACCGACCTGAAACGTTAACTCTTGTTTCTCTCTCTCCACAGATGCTGCCTGACCTGCTGAGTGTCCCCAGCATTTTCCGTTGTTATTTCACTTTTAATAATCTCCACCGCGATACAGGCGGAGAGCAGGTAGAGTGTGGGACCAAACATGCGTCTGAGGGACCTCTGTGTAATGTCTCATGGCGCTGCGGCACGTAGCGCCACGATATTCCCTCACCGCGCCCCAAGAGGGAGGCGGGGTGCTTCCAGTAGCGCCCCGCTTCCCTCTTGGGGCGCTACCACCCAATTTCCGTCGCGGGGGCACTAATTTTTCTCAGGGGCGCTAAAAGTAGCGCTCCGGCGAAGTTAGCGCCCCAAAGGGGGCGCAACTCAATTTTTAGCCCTGGATCTTTTACTTCCGGCTTTCTGTGCTCACTGTACAACCGGTTTTGTCTGCTGAAGTATTTTGATCAAAGCATCATGATTATTAATGCTACAGCTTGGCAGAATGGAACAATCCCAGCTCATTCTTACAGCAACAATATATTTAACATTACATGCGGGGGTAGCTGCTAAAGTAATCTAAGCATCCATTTCTCAAGGCCTCTCGTCCTTAGAGGAACTATCCAGTTGACCAACTCATCAGGTACGGCGTGCAAGGGCAGCGTCTCAATAAAATGCGATTGCCATATTCTACTGAAGGCGTTGGGAAAGCCGAGCTCTGGCATCATTAATCAATCGACTGATTCCGAAACCGAATCAGTGTACAAAAGTCTCAGTAACCCTGAAACCACCCCTGCACATAATGGTCCCCGGTAACACAAACCCCTTTCAGTGCCACTGAAATTGCAATCTGTATAGTCTGCCACTAAACGACCTTTATATTCCAGAGTCATTTCAAGTAGAGGTGACTCTGTGATCTTACTGGAGTGCCCAGTGCTGTGAAGTCTAAATTGTCGGGGCAACAAGAACTTGTATTTATATAGCGTCTTTAACGTCCCAAGGCGCTTCTTCTTCTTCTCAGGCAGTCCCTCGGAGCCGAGGATGACTTGCTTCCACATTTAAAATGAGTTCTCAGGTGACTGATGAGTCCAATGCGGGACCTACAGCCTCTGTCACAGGTGGGGCAGACGGTGGTTGAAGGGGCGGGTGGGTGTGGGGTGCTTGGGTTGACGTGCGCTCCTTGCGCTGCCTGCGCTTGGCTTCCGCTTGCTCCCGGCGAAGAGACTCGAGGTGTTCGGCGCCTTCCCGGATGCTTCTCCTCCACTTTGTGCGGTCTTGGGCCAGGGATTCCCAGGTGTCGGTGGGGATGTTGCACTTTTTCAAGGAGGCTTTGAGGGTGTCCTTGAAGCATTTCCTCTGCCCACCTGGGGCTCTCTTGCCGTGTCGGAGCTCCGAGTAGAACGCTTGTTTTGGGAACCTCGTATCGGGCATGCGGACGATGTGACCCGTCCATCGGAACTGATCGAGCGTGGTCAAAGCTTCAATGCTGGGGATGTTGGCCTGAGCGAGAACACTGACGTTGGTGCACCTATCCTGCCAATGGATTTGCAGGATCTTGCGGAGGCAGCGTTGGTGGTACCTCTCCAGTGCTTTGAGGTGCCTGCTGTACATGGTCTATGTCTCTGAGGTATACAGGAGGGCGGGTATCACTGCTGCTCTGTAGACCATGAGCTTGGTGCTGGGTTATCGAACAAACACAGGAGCGTTATCGAACAAAAATTGACACTGAGGAAATATTAGGACAGGCGACCAAAAGCATGGTCAAAGAGGTAGGGGTAGAAATTAGGTCGCGCCCCATTTGGGGCGCAAATATCGTCCGGACGCAAAGATTAGCGCCTGGCGCTAATTATCGGCACTGACGGGAAACTTCACTTTTACTGCCCCGGGAGGTGAGTGGAGCGCTAAAGCAGGCGCTGCACACCTCTCTTAAGGCGCAAAGGCCGAGCAGTGAGGCGCTAACTCGGAGCGCTGGCGAAGCTCATGTAATGTCAGTCAGCAATGGAACACACACACAATGGCACGGGCCAGTTCTTAAAGGGGATGGTTAATCTTGCTTTCCATCCACATCCTGTTCATTGCTGCCTTGAATCTCGGCCTGGAGAGACTTGCACATCAAATGTGCTGGAAAGAACAATGGAGAGCACCAGGCAAAGAGCTCAGAGTGCAGCTCCCACGGTCTCTGCTAAATCGATACAAGGAATGGCAAATCAAAATGAACCTGCAAAGTGCTGCTCAGTACCCAAAACTCCTTCACACAACGTTGAATCTCTCCAGAAGTCTCTCCCTCTCTCTCTCAGAATGCGTAGTTCAAAAATGCCACCAACAATAAAAGTCAGGAAGAGGCCCCCTTTAAATAGCGCCCCCCCCAGCCCCACAGCGATTGATAGCGTTCCAGTCTTCTGGTCGTTGGATGCGCCAGGCGGTAAGGCAGGGGGCGCCACTCAATTTCCGCTACGGGGCGCCCCAAGGGCGTTGCACCATGGAATGACGTCACAATCTGCGCGCGCAGGTGGTCGCAGCGGTAAGTTTTAGCGCCGCCGCACAATCTCAAGTTAAGTTCTCAAGCGGCGCAAACATCGCTGCGCCCGGGCGTTAGCGGCTTTGCGCCCCATTAGCGCCCTCTTAAGGCGCTAACGGGTGGCGCAACCAAGTGAATTTTTACCCCGTAGGGTTTAAGGAGCGCCTTAAGTGAGGAGAGAGAGGTAGAGGCGGAGAGGTTGAGGGAGTAAATTCCTTAGCTTACGGCCCAGCTGGCTGAAGCCACGGCCGCCAATGGTGCAGCAATAAAAATCGGGGATGCGCCAGAATTGGAGGAACGAAGAGATCTCGGAGGGTTGTAGGGCTGGAGGAAGTTACAGAGATAGGGAGGGGCGAGGGCACGGATTTGAATACAAGGATGAAAATTAAAAATTTGGACCGGGAGTCAATGTAGAACACCTTTACAACTCATTTGTTTTCCTCCCACGATTAAGTTCTGACTAAATTTTGGAAACAAAAGACTGGACTAAAGTACAAGGGGAAAAAGGCTTGCATTTCTATAGCGCCTGTCACCACTCGGGACATCCCAAAGCCCTTTAGAGCCAATGAAGTACTTTTTTTGAAGTGTACTCGCTGGTGTAAGGTCAGAAACGCAGCAGCCAAATTGCGCACAGCAAGCTCCCACAAACAGCAATGTGATAATGACCAGATCATCTGTTTTAGTGATGTTGGTTGAGTGATAAATATTGGCCAGGGCACCGGGGATAACTCCCCTGCTCTTCTTCAAAATAGTACCGTGGGGTCTTTTGGCCGCAAAATTCATCTCCTTTGCACCCGTTGTTAGCGCCTCTGGGGGGCGCTAAAGGGGCGCAAAGAGCTTATCGGCAGGGCGCTACTGAGGCGCTAGCTGATAGCGCCGTGCCCCTGCTGGTAGCGCCCGTGGCGCTGCACTGCCGACGATGATGTCATCGCCGTGCACCGCGATCCCTCACCACAGAAATTTGTCTGCGCCCCGTGAGGCTGCTGCGGGCGGTGACAACGGCACCCTCACAGGTTGCGAGCCAGGTCGACCTCTGCACGAGGGGCACTAGTTAAAGGGAGGTGGGGCCTTGCCCCGCGACGCCAATTTTATTTTTTTGGTCGAACTCCAGGTCGGCCCTCCATGGCGGCCCTTGGCGTGGTCGGTGGCCACCATCGCGCAGCCCAAGAGAGCGACAGCGAGAGAGAGCGACAGCGAGAGAGCGAGAGAGAGCGACAGCGAGAGAGAGAGAGAGCGACAGCTAGAGAGAGCGACAGCGAGAGAGAGCGACAGCGAGAGAGTGACAGCGAGAGAGCGAGAGAGCGACAGCGAGAGAGAGCGACAGCGAGAGAGCGAGAGAGAGCGACAGCGAGAGAGAGCGACAGCGAGAGAGAGCGACAGAGAGAGAGCAACAGCGAGAGCGACAGCGAGAGAGAGCGACAGCGAGAGAGAGAGAGAGAGCGACAGCGAGAGAGAGCGACAGCGAGAGAGAGCGACAGCGCGACAGAGAGAGAGCGAGAGCGAGAGAGAGAGTGACAGCGAGAGAGAGAGAGCGACAGCGAGAGAGAGCGACAGCGCGACAGAGAGAGAGCGACAGCGAGAGCGAGAGAGAGAGCAGCAGCGAGAGAGAGCGACGGCGAGAGAGAGCGACGGCGAGAGAGAGTGACAGCGAGAGAGCGACAGCGAGAGAGCGCGACAGCGAGAGAGAGCGACAGCGAGCGACAGCGAGAGAGCGACAGCGAGAGAGCGAGAGAGAGCGACAGCGAGAGAGAGCGACAGCGAGAGAGAGAGAGAGAGTGACAGCGAGAGAGAGCGACAGCGCGACAGAGAGAGAGCGAGAGCGAGAGCGAGAGAGAGAGCGACAGCGAGAGAGAGCGACAGCGAGAGAGAGCGACAGCGAGAGAGAGCGACAGCGCGAGAGCGACAGCGCGACAGAGAGAGAGCGACAGCGAGAGCGAGAGAGAGAGCGGCAGCGAGAGAGAGCGACGGCAAGAGAGAGCGACAGCGAGAGAGCGAGAGAGAGCGACAGCGAGAGAGAGAGAGAGCGACAGCTAGAGAGAGCGACAGCGAGAGAGAGCGACAGCGAGAGAGTGACAGCGAGAGAGAGAGAGCGACAGCGAGAGAGAGCGACAGCGAGAGAGCGACAGCGCGACAGAGAGAGAGCGACAGCGAGAGCGAGAGAGAGAGCAGCAGCGAGAGAGAGCGACGGCGAGAGAGCGACAGCGAGAGAGCGAGAGAGAGCGACAGCGAGAGAGAGCGACAGCGAGCGACAGCGAGAGAGCGACAGCGAGAGAGCGAGAGAGAGCGACAGCGAGAGAGAGAGAGAGAGTGACAGCGAGAGAGAGCGACAGCGAGAGAGAGCGACAGCGCGACAGAGAGAGAGCGAGAGCGAGAGCGAGAGAGAGCGACAGCGAGAGAGAGCGACAGCGAGAGAGAGCGACAGCGAGGAGAGCGACAGCGAGAGAGAGCGGACAAGCGCGAGAGCGACAGCGCGACAGAGAGAGAGCGACAGCTGAGAGCGAGAGAGAGAGCGGCAGCGAGAGAGAGCGACGGCAAGAAAGAGCGACAGCGAGAGAGCGAGAGAGAGCGACAGCGAGAGAGAGAGAGAGCGACAGCTAGAGAGAGCGAGAGAGAGCGACAGTGAGAGTGTGACAGCGAGAGAGCGAGAGAGAGCGACAGCGAGAGAGAGCGACAGAGAGAGAGCGACAGCGAGAGCGACAGCGAGAGAGAGCGACAGCGAGAGAGAGAGAGAGAGCGACAGCGAGAGAGAGCGACAGCGAGAGAGAGCGACAGCGCGACAGAGAGAGAGCGAGAGCGAGAGAGAGAGTGACAGCGAGAGAGAGAGAGAGAGCGACAGCGAGAGAGAGCGACAGCGCGACAGAGAGAGAGCGACAGCGAGAGCGAGAGAGAGAGCAGCAGCGAGAGAGAGCGACGGCGAGAGAGAGCGACGGCGAGAGAGAGCGACAGCGAGAGAGCGAGAGAGAGCGACAGCGAGAGAGAGCGACAGCGAGAGAGAGCGACAGCGAGAGAGCGACAGCGAGAGAGCGAGAGAGAGCGAGAGAGAGAGAGAGAGCGACAGCGAGAGAGAGCGACAGCGAGAGAGAGCGACAGCGAGAGAGAGCGACAGCGAGAGAGCGACAGCGAGAGAGAGCGACAGCGAGAGAGAGCGACAGCGAGAGAGAGCGACAGCGCGAGAGCGACAGCGCGACAGAGAGAGAGCGACAGCGAGAGCGAGAGAGAGAGCGGCAGCGAGAGAGAGCGACGGCAAGAGAGAGCGACAGCGAGAGAGCGAGAGAGAGCGACAGCGAGAGAGAGAGAGAGCGACAGCTAGAGAGAGCGACAGCGAGAGAGAGCGACAGCGAGAGAGTGACAGCGAGAGAGCGAGAGAGCGACAGCGAGCGACAGCGAGAGAGCGAGAGAGAGCGACAGCGAGAGAGAGCGACAGCGAGAGAGAGCGACAGAGAGAGAGCGACAGCGAGAGCGACAGCGAGAGAGAGCGACAGCGAGAGAGAGAGAGAGAGCGACAGCGAGAGAGAGCGACAGCGAGAGAGAGCGACAGCGCGACAGAGAGAGAGCGAGAGCGAGAGAGAGAGTGACAGCGAGAGAGAGAGAGAGCGACAGCGAGCGACAGCGCGACAGAGAGAGAGCGACAGCGAGAGCGAGAGAGAGAGCAGCAGCGAGAGAGAGCGACGGCGAGAGAGAGCGACGGCGAGAGAGAGTGACAGCGAGAGAGCGACAGCGAGAGAGCGAGAGAGAGCGACAGCGAGAGAGAGCGACTGCGAGCGACAGCGAGAGAGCGACAGCGAGAGAGCGAGAGAGCGACAGCGAGAGAGAGCGACAGCGAGAGAGAGAGAGAGAGTGACAGCGAGAGAGCGACAGCGAGAGAGAGCGACAGCGCGACAGAGAGAGAGCGAGAGCGAGAGAGAGAGCGAGAGCGAGAGCGAGAGCGACAGCGAGAGAGAGCGACAGCGAGAGAGAGCGACAGCGAGAGAGAGCGACAGCGCGAGAGCGACAGCGCGACAGAGAGAGAGCGACAGCGAGAGCGAGAGAGAGAGCGGCAGCGAGAGAGAGCGACGGCGAGAGAGAGCGACAGCGAGAGAGAGTGACAGCGAGAGAGAGAGAGAGCGACAGCGAGAGAGAGAGAGCGAGAGCGAGAGAGAGAGAGCGACAGCGAGAGCGAGAGAGCGCGAAAACGACAGCGAGAGCGACAGTGAGCGAGAGGGAGAGAGAGTGACAGTGAGAGAGAGAGCGACAGCAAGAGAGAGAGAGAGCGACAGCGAGAGCGAGAGAGAGTGACAGCGAGAGAGAGCAACAGCGAGAGAGAGAGACAGAGAGAGAGAGCGACAGCGAGAGAGAGACAGCGAGCGAGAGAGAGAGAGCGACAGCGAAAGAGACAGCGAGAGGGAGAGAAAGAGAGACAGCAAGAGAGAGAGCGACAGCGAGAGAGAGAGAGAGAGAGACAGCGAGAGCGAGAGAGAGAGAGCGACAGCGAGTTGGAGCGACAGCGAGAGAGAGAGAGAGAGACAGCGAGAGAGAGAGAGAGAGAGAGAGAGAGCGAGAGAGAGAGAGCGACAGCGAGCGAGAGAGAGAGAGCGACAGCGAGAGGGAGAGAGAGAGACAGTGAGAGAGAGAGAGCGACAGCGAGAGAGAGAGAGAGAGAGAGCGACAGCGAGCGAGAGAGAGCGACAGCGAGAGAGAGAGAGAGAGCGACAGCGAGCGAGAGAGAGCGACAGCGAGAGAGAGAGTGACAGCGAGAGAGAGAGAGCGACAGCGAGAGAGAGAGAGAGCGACAGCGAGAGAGAGAGAGAGCGACAGCGAGAGAGAGAGAGACAGCGAGAGCGAGAGAGAGACAGCTAGAGCGAGAGAGAGAGCGACAGCAAGAGAGAGAGAGCGACAGCGAGAGAGAGCGACAGCGAGAGAGAGAGAGAGAGAGACAGAGCGTCAGCGAGAGAGAGAGTGACAGCGAGAGAGAG